>CM062841.1:6528966-6627465 GCA_031772345.1 Himalopsyche anomala | reverse complement strand
TAATTCATAAAAATAAGTATATAATGAGATTCTTTGATATAAATTCTTTGTCTGGAATAACTCAGTTGGTGTGTCGATTATATTACTAGTTTAACAAAAAAGCACTTATTTGTATAGACAATTATTATTGGAGTTTGAGGAACTGAGTAACAAGCAGTTCTCGTAGAAACACTTCTGTTGAGATAAACTCCATTAGGAGTCCATATGCTCCACATAGAAAGCAGACATGGTTAAAAAAATAATTAATGCTGATTAAAGGCAGACAAGTGCCTTGTCTATTAATTTTAAACTCGTATTTGTATCAGATCGGCCATAATGCATCTTCATATATATTATAATGTATTGATATGTAACATAAAATATCGATATTTGAGGCATTATTCTAAACAACTAGAATTTTTTCATTTACTGTTAACTAATAACTAGAGATGTACCATTTTAACATGACTGTGGCAGAACTCAGAACTAAAATTGTCGCCCTAGGACATGTTGACTATGGCAACGTTAATGATGCGATGGTGGCGCCCTCGCGGGCAGTCAAGTTACGTTGGTACATCTTTATCAATCAGTTACTTATCAACCTCTGCTAGAATGGGGGTTGGGGACGATATAGGATTAACATTTTGCAATAAAACAGATATTTTTATGCTAGAACTGTTTATGCTCAACCTTTCTTTTTTAAAAAGAGTTTTTATTGAAAGATATTTTAAAGGTAGGACTAGTTGTGAGTTAATCTCCGTTTTAGGATCTGATGGGATAGTAGCGAATTTTAGATATCGCAGATTTCCATATCTTGGAATAAAAATGCATACATCGATAGAAAAAAATAATATGAAATTATCTGTATTTTGAGTTAAGCCCGTTATCAGCTCGGCTAAAGGATCAACGGTTAAAATATTACATTTTAAGTCAAAGAGAATACAAAAAAAAAATGTGTAAAGAAGTGTACAAGGGGGAAAAAACATGACTTGGACATGTTTAATATTAAACTCTTTGTTAAAAATATTTTTGCTAATAATATTGCACCTTTAGATTGGTGAAAAAATACTGAATTATCTTCACAAAAACAACAAAAACCTGTGCCAAAAGTCAACAGTAATAAATCAAACACGGGGCAATGATTGTCTTTGAACTGGTAACCTTCCAGTTTCTAGGCTGAATATAACAGTGGCATTTCCAAGCAGTAAAATCAATTCGATTAATAATTTAGAATTCATATTTTTTACACCTTGGCCATTCCATAAGAGGTGTCTATATGCCTAGATTATAGATGGCAAAAACTACGATACTTACACAATGATTTTTCTCCATGAACGGATTTACGCGCTTCTGAATAATATCTATGGAGTTACAAGCTTGTATATTGGGATACGCTATGTTTATTAAACATTTTTTTATCAATGTGTAAATTCCTGAGATTTTGGATTCGAATTTTCTGGAAAGTTTCGCGCTGGATTTTGAAATCCCAGGATTTCAAAATCGCCGACCAAAATTTTTCTCAATCCCGAATCCTAATTTATACACGATTTGATGTTGAATGTTCAATCCCGGACTCCCGGAATTGAAAAATTGTCGATCCCGAAATCCCGGGATTGGATACCCTAGTCCAGAAGTGGGGAACCCTTTTTGGCAAAAGGAAAGGCGGCACTGTTTTTTCTGATTTGACATAAGGCCGCAGTAAAGATTGACTAGGGAATCTTTGGCCGGAAAAAAAAAATCCAAAATTATCAGCGTGGGACCTTCCAAGGATTTTGACACCGGCACCAGGGTAGCCAAAAGGCCGCAGGCTTCCCACGCCTGCCCTAGTCCCAACTGGTCACACTAAAAATTCGGTGACGTCGTTTTTCGTAAACCAAAGCGTCAGACACAGTCTATGTTTAATTCAACCAAAGTAGTAGTCATTTTGAAATGGTGTCTCATTAACCAGTAATTTATTTAATATTATCATATTCTGCACACAAATCGCTAATGAGTACATTGAGCAGTCGGTATTAAATTATTATATATTATATCTCATTACGTTATCTCAACATTATGAAAAATGAAATAAATTGATTACCAAAACAAACATGGTACCCACCAGACGGGAACCAAAAAATGCAAGAGATTTGTTTTGAAATGTTTCCATTTAATTTTAATTAAGTACAAAGCAGAAATGTTAATATTTCAGGTGGTATGTAATTAAAATTTTATAGCAGCATTGCAAATATTTTTCTTTTTCTACATTGGTATTGCTGGTAAAGGATGTGTTAACAAGCAGTCATGCGTAGTAGTTCTGCTAGTGGTCATCTTCGGTCACTCTGATCAAAGGTTCAAATCCCAGTACCCATAGTTTAATTATTTATTTTTCATATCGATTATTTGTTTTTTGTTTTGATGGTATGGATGTCAAAAAAATCACTCTTACCCATCCAATCTTACTACTTGATGACAAACAATTTTCAAAAAATGAGTTCTGTTAACATGCCCCAACAGAAGATCCCACCCAGATCATCCCTTGGGGCCTTAGTGGTTAAATATATTAATATTATAAATGAGCCGCCCTTTTCCAAAATTCACTTTTTCCACAATCCCGGGATCGTGACAGTAGTAATCTCGGGATAACGGGATTGAGAAAATAAGACTTCCAAATTTAGATTTATGTTGAGAAATCCACAAACTACTGGATTTTTGAAATCGACGGCCAAAAATTTCTCAATACCGGATCCCGGTCCGTTCAATGTTCAATCCCAGGATTGAAAAAATCGTCAATCCCAAAATCTTGGGATCACGAAAAGCGTCCGGGACTGTATGACCTAGTTGGAACCTCCGTATTGAACAAATAACTATTTTTTCGTGAATCAAAAGTTTTATTTTATTCAAGAATACATGTTTATTTTTTAATGAATTGGTTCTATATGCGATTTTTGTGAATGTTTAAAAATAAAATAAAATAGAAAAGGCGCATTTATTATGAAAAATTGTGTAAATACACTTTTTAACATTTAAATCAGGGGTTCACAAACTTTTTTGTCAAAGGGACAATTTTGAAAACAAAAATATTTGGCGAGTCACCATTTCCATATCTTTAGTTTGATTTTTTGAAGCTTACTCTAGAAAACCCTTTTTTACAAATATTGGTATTTCCAAATACAGAATTAATAAGTAGAATGTTTAATTGCTATGAAAATGTCAGACCATTTATTTTCGCCAGAGAATATTCAATTTTAAAAGTATTTTTTAATATTTCGTACGAAGGATAAAATAATAATGGTTTCAAATAACTCTCGCGGGACACACTTTGTGAACCCCTTATTTAAATCGTCAAATTATTCATCGTCAGATTGTGTTTTTTAAAAGGAGGCACAGTAATATAACGTTTGGAAACCAATTATATATACAATTATATTGAGCAACCAAATGGTCAATAATTGTTTTGTTTGAATGGACCAGAAAAGTAAACAGAATATAATTTCACGTTGTGTATAGGTTTTCACATTTATTTCAAAATATTTGTTTGCGCGTTTGCAGTTTTTTTTTTAAATTACGGGAAAACGTATAAATATTATTTCGACCCTTGTTAAAGAACCCTTGTCAAAACTCGGCTTAAAATATGCCAACATGGGGTTAAGCGACCCCAAGAAAAAGGTTTTTTGATAAATTACATTTTATTAAAAGTGTACGTAAAAATTATAAGCCCCGAGCGGAAAATTCTATGAATATAAAAAAGATTTTTATCAGTCATTATTAGTATTCGATATAGAATCATAAAAGATATATAAGATACATGATTGTAAAACATGTTGAGGTGCTCTTCACTAGGAATGAACATGTTATAACATATACAAAGGTTATGGAGCATGCAGACTCCTAATTTATTAGTTTATCTCTAGATAAATGTTTCTAAGAAATCTGCTTGCTACTCAGTTGTTCAAACTCTAAACTCTAACAAAGAATAGAAGAATTTTCAAAGAAAACATTTCATATTTCGTATATTTTTTGAATATTCTTTATAGCTAATAATATATGTAATTAATTACGGACATAAAATCCACAATAAGAGTTTTTTAATAAAAGAATTTTTAACAAACCTTGCGTAAAACAAATTTACCTTATATTTTATTTCAGTTTGATAAATATTTATTTTCACGTAAATATAATAAAATCATTTTCGTAACTATAGGTATTAGAAGAACGTTTTGTAGCCGCAAAATTGGTCCAGATAATACCAAATAAGTATTGCACATTTGAGCACATTCTATTTCTTTCCGAAATGCACAGTAGTATTCAGTATTGTAAATAAATTTCATTTATTAATATTATTCCGATAAGTTTTCTGCACCTGGCAAAGAATTGTTCCAGAGATGTGGATAAAAGAACGAAGCTCAGAACATTTCATTTATGATGGCGAAGTTTTCATACTAAAATAAATTCATATTTTACATAATTTATTAAATTTAGACGCAAATTTTTACTATTTTTAATTCAGTGAAACCCCGTTTTCACATGCCCAAATTTACATTTTTCCGCTATTTGCGCATTTTTTATTAATCCTGTTTTATTTTAGTTCTTAAAAAGGATTGGGTGTATTCCTTAAAAAAATCCATTTAGAGAATTAATAAAGTTTATTCAATAAATATGTTTGCATTTGATTTTTCACGCCAGTAAATATCTGGTTTTTTTAATGCAAAAAAGCCCTCCGTTGAAGGTAACGGGCTTGCAGCTGGTATTCGTTTAATAGTGAGTGATTTCTTATGATTTTTCTATAAAAGAAAAACTATATCAATTGATAAGTTCGCTATTATAGTCATATATTTGAAAAGCAAGAACATTATGTAAAACCACGGTTCCGGGACTTAATGCATGACTAGCTTATTACGTAAAAACTAGGCTCCGGGCTCAGCGTGTTAAAAGACAAACACTTTTAATAATGATGTTTTCAGATCAAACCTGGCTAACTCAAAAGAACTCTAATCTGACGTCGCTTAGCACAATGAATTGATAGGGTAAGCGAGCATTCATTTGCAGATGGAGACATATTGTTTATTGCTTGAAGCGCCGATATGCGACCGCACTCAGCATTCGTGTGATAATAATTTATTGATGAGTATCTTCATTTGGCGCCGCCCAGTTATTAAAAAATTCAAAAGGCTTTAACATCTATCGATTTGATCATTTAAAATCGTTTTAAATACCGAAAACTCGTTTGATTTACATTTATTTTAGTCTAATAGAGAAATAAACGCCTTTAAAATATATATTATGAAACTTAAACGTTCTTATCTCCACGTCCTGTAGCGTTTCATTCTTTATGGCTCAGTGTGACCCGAATCGAATAATGACTACCTATTTGTGTTAAATACCTTCTTAATTATATGTTTAAATCGGTTAGTTGTCGATGTTATATAACGTTTAGGGTAATTATTTAAATGTTTATGACAAAAGACGTAGAGAGAAAGCTGAGCATCTTTGAAATGAATATAGTCTTTGAATTCGTTTGTGGAAATGACTTGTCATGAGACGGTTAACCAGTGATAGCTTCGAGAAATCATGAGAACTTTTTTGTACGCATTCATGAATCTTGCAGAGCAGGCCTGGCTAACCTACGGGTAACGGGGCGCATGCGGCCCTCGGTGCTCATATGTGCGGCCTGCGATAATATATAAAGGTGCCCATAGATCTAGGAACAGATAGTTCCGGAACATGTCCTGGAACACAAAATTCACTTGTTCACGCCGTATTGTGGAACATTTTACGTTGCCTAAGATAGGTTCCCATGTTCAGGGTCTGGAGGCAAGCGCAAACGCAGAACCCGGGGAACATGCGCGTTGCATAACAATAAGAAATACACTTGAATGCAGGAAAATATTACATTATGTATTTATATATTATATTTTTTGCTGAAAATGTGTTGCCAATCAAAAAATTTGTGCCCCAAAATGAATAACCTTGTCCTCTAGGGGCCCTTGACCTGTTCATTATCATTGAAATTATTTTGGCTTATCAAAGCCGGAGATTTAACTGCATAAAGAGGGAGTCGCTTATATGGTTTCCTGCCTTGGGCATACAGAGCGCGCCAGAAACATAATAAACATTATTTAAATTTTGTCAGTTGCTTATTTTATTTCCTAGTCATATACATTCATTGTCGTAAGCCGTGATATGATTGGTGGTCACACCAGTTGTTTTAAAAAGGTTGTAATTTTGATTGTCAAAAGTTTTGATTCGAAGGGTAAGAATCATAAATTATTAACTGCAAAAATCCATTGTTTGATGTGCGTACATCTGGTTTCAGTAATGCTATATTAATATCTCTTAATTAATTACACACAAGCGTTAATTTGCAAAAATAAATGTTAAGAAAATTTGAGGGGTCAAGAAACAAATAGCAGTCATAAAATGTCGACGAATCAATAAAAACTTTTTTTTTTGTTTAGATAAAACTGAAAAAAGAATTGTTTATTATACTGAGATAATTGACTGAAAATATTTAGTTTTAATCTAATTTATGTTTATTAAACGTTTAAATCTCTTAGAACAAATTTTTAAAGCATAATTTATAGGATTATCGATAAAATAAAATAAATTGTATTGCGTGTATAGGACCAGGTCCAGGAATCAAAAAATTAAAAAATGACACGAAAAAGTGCTTAAAAATGTTGGTACTTTCTGGGTCATCACGGCTTAGCGGCGGATTAAATACATGGGAGGCATCAGGCGCAATACAATTTGGAAGTTTTGTTTTTCGGATAGCATAAAAACGTCAGAAAATTCCAAGTAAAATAGTTTAAAAATCTGAACAAAAAGTAGTATATTATATAAGCTACTTTTGAGGCCCCTACAATTCTGAGGCCCAAAGCGCGCACCTCATTTGCTCATTTGCTTTGCTTATATCCTCCACGGTACTGGACCCATTCTATGTTTAAAAAAACGCTGATAAAATGTAAAAACTTCATTTATTAATTTATGAAACATGATTTATGGTGACCTTTTGACTCCATTGTAATAAGCTAAAAAATAAGTCTTTAGTTCTACAACTATATAAAAAAAAATATATTTGTAGAAATAATTTCTTTTTTTTACCATGCCCGCTCTTAATGTGGAGCACATAGACTCCTATTGAAGTTTATCTTAACATAAGTGTTTCTACGAGAACTGCTTGTTACTCAATTGCTTAACCTATCTTTTTCCAAAGAGAGTAGGAATATAAGGATAGGGCCAGGACAGGACTAGTGGTTAGCTAATCGCTCTCTATATGCCCCGTTCATAAGACAGGATGGGTGGGAGGTGGGAATTCAAGACATCACATACATCCATGCCTTCGAACAGAAATTTATAAAACTGTCCGTACTGGGATTCGAACACGTGACCTCCGTAACTGTAGTCAACGACGCTGACCGCTCGACCACGCAGGCGGCGAACTAAATACGTTCACCTTATTATTTTGAATTTTGCTTTTTACGATTATCACAAAACAAGTTATTTTAAGCTGTTTAAGTATGAACTGAACGATTGATATTTGAAAAATAGTTATATATTCGATCTTTTGCATTCTTTATTGTGAAAATTCTCGTTGACCTTATAGTTTCGTGACCGTCCTGTGTTTTTGATTTCATTTTAAGATTCATGATAATTTTATCCATTCAATTTGGTTAGGAAATACATATTTTGATATCTGGCAATCAAAATTATAATGTACTAGCTGTAAGCCCGTTGACCTCAACGGAGGGATTTTTGTTGCATTTTTAAGTAGTCAGAAAAGTTACTGGCGTGAAAAATAAATTACTAACCTATTTATTGAATAATCCAGAATTTCTAAAAGTAAAAGAAATATCTCGGGGCGTATATCGACAGCCCTGCCCTGCAGTATTTAAATTGTAAATTATTTATTTTTGGAATAATGTTCTAGTTTGCTAACTATTTTTCGTAATAGCAGAAAATTTGTAAATTATTTAATTTTTGGAATAATGTTTATGTTTGCTAACAACCATTTTTCTTAGAAGCAGAAATTTCGTAAATTATTTTATTTTTGGTATAATTTTTAAGTTTGCTAACAATTATTTTTCCTATTAGCAGAAATAGACCTCGTAAATTATTGAATTTTTGGAATAATGTTTAAGTTTGCAAACAACCATTTTTCATAGTAGCAAAAATAGTCCTTGTAAATTACTTAATTTTTGGAATAATGTTTAAGTTTGCTAACAATTATTTTTCCTATTAGCAGAAATAGACCTCGTAAATTATTTAATTTTTGGAATAATGTTTAAGTTTGCTAACAACCATTTTTCATAGTAGCAAAAATAGTCCTTGTAAATTACTTAATTTTTGGAATAATGTTTAAGTTTGCTAACAATTATTTTTCCTATTAGCAGAAATAGACCTCGTAAATTATTTATTTTTGGAATATTGTTTAAGTTTGCTAACAACCATTTTCATAGTAGCAAAAATAGTCCTTGTAAATTACTTAATTTTTGGAATAATGTTTAAGTTTGCTAACAATTATTTTTCCTATTAGCAGAAATAGACCTCGTAAATTATTTATTTTTGGAATAATGTTTAAGTTTGCTAACAACCATTTTTCATAGTAGCAAAAATAGTCCTTGTAAATTACTTAATTTTTGGAATAATGTTTAAGTTTGCTAACAATTATTTTTCCTATTAGCAGAAATAGACCTCGTAAATTATTTAATTTTTGGAATAATGTTTAAGTTTGCTAACAACCATTTTTCTTAGAAGCAGAAATTTCATAAATTATTTTATTTTTGGTATAATTTTTAAGTTTGCTAACAATTATTTTTCCTATTAGCAGAAATATACCTCGTAAATTATTTAATATTTGGAATAATGTTTAAGTTTGCTAACAACCATTTTTCGTATATATATAAATAAATAGTTAATTAAATTATTATATATAATTGAGCAGCCCTATATAACCTCTCGTTTAGTGCAAGATTTCACCCACAGATGTCATTATTAGTTCACTAAAAACGCGTTTTTATTTTTTGCTTTGTATTATTTAAATTATATAGAGTTTTTATATCGCTTTTCTCAATATATTCGTAGAGCAGTGGTAAGCTGTCCGAACGTCGCGCATGAAAATTTGGGGCATGGTATCGAATCCCACAGCTTGAGAGAATATTTTTGGTTAGTACGATAATTTTGTTTGACTTCAAAAATTCACACATAGACGTCAGAGAAAAATGAAGAAATGAATTAATGGCGACAGCGGGGCAGGATGGGGGTGGGGGGGGGTGAGGAGGACCGTCTTTCTTGACGTCATCGAAAAGGCAAAATCGCGACCATATACAAACGAAAAAAGTATGTATTTGGTATGAATAAAAAAATGGCGACAGCGGGGCTGGGGCGGAGGAGGGGGAGGGAAAATCGCGGACAATCATTCAGACGGACGGACATTATCGAGTATTAATATATAGATTTTCCGATGGTCCGCGAGATAGCTGCGTATGGGACCTACGAGCGTCACCATATATGGCATCAGTATTAGGAAGCCAATTTTTTTTAATTAAGCCATATTAAGGTTTAAATATTATATATTTCGATGATCTAACCTATAGTTCTTAATATAACTCAAGGCAAGTGTAAATTTGACATTTCAAATCTGTGTGCGATAGGAAAAAGAGGTTATGTCTATAGCCAGTACTTTTTATAACACCCAAAAAAATATTTGTATTTATATGAACTTAGATGTAAAGAAATGAAATTTATTAGTTTGGCAACACTGATTTGAATGGTTTTATAATAATAGTTGAACTCGGTTATTATGAGGAAAATGGGACCGACTGAATTTGCTTGTAATAAGCATTGCTCGGTATATCAGAGAATAGTTATTTTTTAATGCTTACAAACATACCCATCACACGAAGACATGAAGTATCTGGAGCGGTCACATAACACAAAAAGTCGCAATTCAAACGAAAATATACAATTAGAATTTATTTACACACATAGTACATTTTTTCGTCAATCTACTTTTCTTATCAAATTAAAAATTGATGCTTCTTTCATTGTTTTCACTCTCATCGGTCATAAATTTCTCCTCAAAGCACTCAGAGCTCTGTTCAAAAAAAATCTACTAGCTACTAGCTGGAGATCATGAAAATTGTTGACGATATATTTGCTCGGTATGCCCGAGAAGCAGCTCGTTATAAAAGTGAATAAATGTATGGAGAAAACTATAAACCAAATATATCAATGAATGTTTCTTTATAATATCCGAGATTTCGCTATTTTCGTGATCGTTATAACCCAATTCGACTGTATATGCATATATGTATACATAGGTAGAAGTTAATATCGCATATTCAACTCTTTTTAAAATTTTGAATGCTCAACCCGCTTTTCCATTCGCGCACAGAAATACTCAATCAATTTAATTTAAGTCAATTTAATTTAATTTAATAAAATAGTAATTGGAACTAATCATTGCGCTAAATAGTAGGACTGTGGAGTCGTTAAAAAATAAGAAGACTCCGACTCCGAACAAAGCTTAAAACATGACTTAAATACATATTTTATAAATTCAGTAGTATGCACTTTTGTCCATAGCGATTTGAAAACACATTTTTTTTAAAAGAGATTCGAATTTATTAATTTTTTCAAGTACGAGACTCCAGCTAAATAAGCCCGACTCTACATCCCTGCAAAATTCTCGACTTTACACACAGATGATTGTGTACGCTTTAAAAAAATGAAAAGGTATATTCAACCGTTTTTTCTTGTTTTAAAGTACACATTTTTTTTTTGTAATTTCTGTATTTACATATATTTGCAATACCGGTGTTCACAATATCAAATAATGAAATATCGTTATTATTGTATTTGTCGTGTGTTGCAATTTGCAACCCCTAGTTAAAATAGTTTGTCAAAATTTGATAAATATATTCTAAATCAGGGGGGGGCGCAAACTTTTCGGACGGTGGGCAAAATTCAGGAATTCAAAATGAACGGCGGGCCGCAAGTAAAATACCATTTTTATATGTACACTATTAATTATGAAAAAAAAAACAATCTAATGAGAGGAATGGAACTGTTTTACGTCAATTAACATTTTTAAAAATTCAAGTGTTAATTTTGTAGTTGAGATTCTTAAAACTTGTTATCAGTAATGTTTGATCGTAAAGAGTTTTTATTGAGGTTCATGATTGAAAATGTTTGTTCACATGTATAGGTTGATCCAAAAATAACGATTATGATATTTATTTTCAATATTTTTTTAAAAAGGCATTAAAGGATGAAAACATGAATCTTTTTAAAAAATATAATATTGCTCGCGGCTCCCAGTTTGCCCATGCCTGTCCTAAATGGTATCAAAATCATCAAACAAAAAAATCAAACAGACACCGAAGAAGGAAAAAAAAGGGCAAAGAAGAAGGAAAAAAAATAAAAAAAAAACGATTAAAAACAACATCAAAATTCAAGAGAAGAAAGAGAAATAGAGCAAGAGCTCTTCTTTCTGTAAAAGATGAAAGACACCGGTCAGTTAAAAACATAACTCCTCTCAGATAAATTATATTATTATAACCTCAATATTACATATTTATACCGTGGACAAAATTCGATATTAAAGCACAATAAAATTACCTTTATTTATAGAAAAACCAATAAATTTATCCATTTAATTCTCATGGGCCTGTGTCGTATATATTAGAAATAATTCAGTTTGAAAAAAATTGTGGGTCATTTTGGTGAATTTTATTGTTTTTTCCACATTAGTATGGAGTTCAGGTAGGAAACGTTTGATATGATATAAAGTTTAAGCTCCAAGAAGTGATCGATGAACTCGACAAATTTAAAATAGTATAAAAATAAAGTTTTTTTTTATTATAAAAAATGATGTTTTTTTTATTAAATCCATCATCGATAGTTTATTTGAACGTAGTGTCATATCATCATACATCAACCACAAGTACTTTGCTAGTTTTACATTATTTCAATGGAGTTTTACGAAATAAAAAATAAGATTTTTATGAAAGTGATGTTCAGATCGTAAAAAAATGTTTATTTTGTTGAATTGGCATTTAAAATCGATTAAGGTTGATGAATTTTAATTTCACAGATTATGGATAGCGTAATGTGTTTTTTTAATCTTTACAAATTTGTTTGTTATTGATCAAAATTATGAAAGTTTTTTAGTTTAATAACTTTTAATGCGACGTTCCATTAGCAGTCCATAAGCTCCATATTCATGTCTAACTTGACAAACGTCATCTGACACCTCTGTATCACAATTTATTTGATCGTTCAGGCCTAGTCTTCCAGCATCTTTCTTGGCAAGTTTTTCCCAATTGCTCCGGGACCGGCAAAATTGATTTGCTGGAGTTCTTTCATATAACTTTTAGAGAACTCTAGATTACTGTCCAACTAAATTTCAATGTTCACATGTATCACAACCACCCACAACGGATTTACAGCTCCCACTAAACAACCCTAGTGTTACGAGATTTCAATTGACTGCCAGAGCTCATTAATATCTTATGAGCAATTAACTAAAAAATGGCTGATTAAGTTTGCTGAAACTCATTTCGTAATTAGATGGCTTGAATGATTTGGGATCTACTCACGACTTGAGTAACTTTTCACTTTCAATTTTAATCTTCGAACACTTCCATATGATGTGATCAACATCCTTTGTTATCCACGATCTACAGTATGAATATTCTTGCAATTTATATGATATTATGTTTAAATTAAATATAAATTACGAAACTAAATATGCAATTTATATCCTAAGCCATAATTTATTCCTTGAAATTATTTATTCATCTACAACAGTGGTAGTCAAATTGATCCCTACCGCCCACTAGTAGGCCTTCCAGATTTCATGTAGAAGTTTTAAAAACAATTTATAAATCACCATTACTGTGGAACTGGTGGGCGGAAAGTAAGACAAAAGTGGACCGTAGGTATAAAAAGGTTGACTACCTCGTATCCACAACTTAATATAAACTGTGGCAGAGAATTTTGGTGTTATATTGTGGCTATAAACTCCACACAAGCAGCTGAATTTGACAAAGGAAAAGACAACTATAGTTGGTTTGAGGAATCGTTCAACTAACGCAGATTTTATTTAAAAAAAAAACAGTAGGCATTATTAATGATATATTTTTCAATACCACAGCTCAGGTATCGCGGATTGTTTGTCGCATCATATTGCTTCGGCTTTTGTTGGAGCCATAATTTTTTACAGCGGTTATTAAATCGAGGTTTACGCGATAAATGTTTTTTCGAACCATTTTGAATCTATTGTGTTTGAAAGCACAGCGTTTGAATAAAATTCAAATATTAAATGCTGTTACGCGGCGGCCATTGTCATAATTTTAAATATGAAATCGATATTTTACAATGACAAAAGCATTGTAAAGATAAGAATCAAAAAACTTTATTTCTCAGTCATGAGTACATGTAGTTGGGAGGGCATTAGTCTTGGCCACTGGCGTAACCAATTATTACCAATTATTGAATGTCATTTTAAGTATATTTTTAAAAGTTAAAAATGCTCGTCATAAGCAAAACCGGTCCTGATCTTATTAAATAAATGTGGAATTTGTACAAAATATTGTTAATTTTTTATTATTTTAACATATCAATCATAATATGAAAACTTGGGTCTCGTATAACACGGTCATATGGTTCCGCATAAACGTCGTGTAATACAAATCCGTGTTATACGAAGTTTTAAGTTCATACAAAAACATCGATCTTTGTGTTCCAAAAAAATATCGAAGTTTGTTAAAATATCCTTTTTTTATATTAAACAATCGACAAAATATACATTTACGTATTTATTGAAAAAAAACTTTAATAAAAAACGTTCATATATTAATAAAATAAATCATTCATTCATCATCGCTATCACTTACAATTATATAATATGTTCGACTCTTTTTACAGATCGGTTGTGAGTTTTCATCAACGGAGGACTCTGGAGTATTTCTCGATCTAGTCTTTGAATATTCTGTAATAAGTAATTGTCTGCTTTTAGCGTATAAATCTTAACGTATTTCGTGATAAGGAGCCAAAATATTTTGTAATTCCCTCTTGAACTTCAAACTTCTTTCTTATAGGAAAGGAAAAATTCCCTACAATTCCTGACATGTCCAGTATGATGTGTCTTATTGCGGATCCATGGGCGTATCAAATCAAACGTGTTAACTATTTTTTCAATTTTATTTTAAACCGTGTTATGTGAAACGTGTTGTACAAAAATATGCAACAATTCATCAACCACGTTATAAGAAACCGTGTTGTTCGAAACCGTGTTATACGAATCCTAAAAAAAAATGTACTTACAGTAATTGCAATTCCGCCCTTTGAGATTTATTGGGTTTTCTTCAGGAACTTTTATCATTGTTTCGTATATTGTATATTATAGATTGAATCTATTGTTAAGATTCGACCGAAGCAGATCAAGACCTCAGTATCAAGACGTGTAGGAAACGATCCGGTACTTCACGTTTGTCAGCCGCAACCTTCCCTGTCACCTTACCGGAGAGGCTGATGCTTTTTCGACATATATAGTCAAATCGGAGCCCATGTGTTGCTGTCATATATGGCCTGCTCGGTATGATTGAGTCAATAATAGGGTCGAAGTCAATGAATCACCGCTACGGCACAAGGGCAAGTATCCGTATTGTTGTTTCACGCGTGCGCTGTAGGGCCTAGAAAAATGGTAACTTTAAGTACCTAATCAATGTTCATATGTTTCGTTTTGAATAAAGAAAATCTTGCTGTTATTTGTCTATTTGTCTACAGTCAGTGGTACGGTACGTTGCCAATACAAGGGGCTCGCTCATTCTCAAAGCTATTCGCAGTGTTCTAGGGAGAGGCAGATTTTCTTACCACCTCATACATACGAAAAATCATTGGCGGATTACTCTAGAGGCGCGCGCTTGTTGCCTCAGAACCTCAAGGGCTTAAAAAATGGCTAATACTTTTTGATCAGATTTTTTTATTATTTTACATGAATTTTTTTGACGTTTTTTATGTTATCCGAAAAACAAGGTCTTCACATTTTTTTGCGCCTGGGGCCTCTCATGTGCTTAATCCGCCACTGCAAAATAGTTATTAAAGCAATCAAATGTCAAACTTAATATTAGTTAGGGTGTTCACTGTCAATACTTGATGGAAAGGCATTCTATTAATAAAAACACAATATTCTTTTGTACTTCATTCCACTTTATTTAATAGGTCAGGACCGGTTTCGCTAATTGCGAGCATTGTCAACTGATACTAAATAAAGTGATACTATTAAATAAAGTGGAATGAAGTACAAAAGAATATTGTGTTTTTATTAATATTATATATAATACTTTTTTTTCTTTCCTGAATCATACCGAAGATGATATATCCTCAATTATATATATTTTTATAACAATTTCATAGGCAACAATAAATAATAATTAACAATATATAGATATTATATAGGTTAATAAAATATAATTGGTGTCACTATTGGTAATAAATTAATTAGGTAATTATACTTATATAATGTAACAATAAGCAATATATCGTTAATTTATTAATTTCTACGGCTGAAAAATGCATCTTAGATTACTAGAGTGAAGAGTCCCAAGATTGACAGTAAATAAGTTTACTTATTTTCACTCTAATTTCTCGTTTCAAATGGTTTACTAAAATCGTAAGAGATAAAATATATGTATGTCAGGAATTGTAAGTACGGATTTGATTTGGAAACATTGATTTTTTTGTTAGGGTACTCCTAAGCTGACATACGCTTAAAACGATTGAGGTACGTTTGCTGAGGTCGCCTTTTTGAACTCTGGTTTTTAAGATCGAAAACCGACTTCTGTGAGCGGGACATGAAGTTTCAATCGCACTGTATGTGGTATTTTTCGGAAGAACCACACTCAAGAGGCCAACGAGCCACAGTTTTCCGACCCTTACCCTAGTCCAAGGATGGCGAACCTTTTTGGGTCCGCGTGCCAAAAATTCTCAAATATTATTTTTTGATTGTGTAGCGTGCGCAAGCAGTAAAAAAATAACAAAATAGAAAAAATAAAAAATGTTTTTTTTTTCTAAATTTTATTTACAAGCTTAAAAATTACAATTACAACAACATTTGAAAGTTAATAAAACGCAATAAATTAACAATTCAAAGATTATTTATTATTTTAAATTTTAATTTAAGCTCAAAAAATATTTTTTTTGAACTTGGAAATCGTTCGCGTGCCATCCAAATTCTCAAACGTGTCACCTCAGGCACGCGTGCCATGGGTTCACCATCCCTGCCCTAGTCTATCTAATCTTCAAATAATGTATCTTCATCTATTTTGATGGTTTTTTATTTTTTCGATGTACCCTTTTCATATGTACAGAGGAACCCCCAATTACACTACCCCGAATTACGCGCTGGCTTTAAATATTCGCCGCAAATCCCCCAATTGCACGGTCACATTTAATTGTCGTTACTAAGAGACGGTCGTCTGTGCCGCGCATACAGTAAAATCTTGTCTATGTATTCAACACGTGCCAGGCTATACACGGATAGCTGGGCGTCTGTCTGTGTGCGGATTTTTACTACTACAAAAACTAAACATTTCATCCATATTTTTTTTTTGCAAAACTAAGGGAATCTTAGTTTTGCATTTTCCGCGGAAAAAAACCAAATCCCTTATTTTGTATGGATTCACACCCCCAATTACATGGTCCCGACTATAGTGTAAATGGGGGTTTTACTGTACTTTATTTGTTGATCTTATATATTGACGATCTTAGTGGTGGATAATTTTAGTTGCAATGATAGTAAAAAGAAATAATTATATTCAGCAACCTGACGCCATGATATGTATAGCTTAGTTACCCCGCCGAGACTAAGTATAATGGCGATTGCGTCACCCTTGAAATAATGAAAACACTTTCATGAAAACACGTCATGCGTTCTAAATTACTAGCAACCATTGTTTTCCTACACGACAGCTCCGTGAGTCATCGGAAAATTGTAACGCGTATAAAACTACATGTTTGTGAAAAATCGATGAACCTTGGAATTGATAACTATTTATATCTAATGGACTTAAATTCTGACTATGCACCAGACTTTTTATCTTACTAAGACATTCAAAGTTCTACCCACCCTAATATATTATGGATGTACAGTTCTAAAATAGGGGTTTAATTATACGTTTGCTGCGAGGATGAAATTATAATATTTTCTATAAAATATATATTGGAACCCCGATCTACCGTTCTCACATTCTTCGTTTTCCCGGCCAAACATCCATTAGAAACGATTTTAAACAATCTCGCATTAATTGTTCCCTGCTTTACCAATTTCTTTGATATATAATTTAAATATTAAAGTTCCATCAAAATTTTATTTTGATTGACCGTTTGTTTGAATATTTCTCATTTAACATATATGTAAATAGTCTTGCCTCGTATGTCGTTTCTCAACATCAACTCACAATTTAGATACACTCCAACAGTGGCGGATTACCCTATAATCAAATGAGTCTCCTAATCTTAGGGGACTTAAAATAGCTTATATAATATATCATATATTCATTTTGTTCAGATTTTTATATTTTTTTACTAT
This sequence comes from Himalopsyche anomala, assembly GCA_031772345.1. Classification (NCBI taxonomy): domain Eukaryota; kingdom Metazoa; phylum Arthropoda; class Insecta; order Trichoptera; family Rhyacophilidae; genus Himalopsyche; species Himalopsyche anomala. The sequence goes on along the minus strand of CM062841.1, from coordinate 6,609,911 downwards.
TTCACTTGGAATTTTCTAACGTTTTTATGTTAACCGAAAAACAGGGCGTCCTAATTTTATTGCAACTTGGGCCTCCTATGTGATTAATCCGCCACTCTCCACGAAAAAATATAACTGAGAAACTGAAAATAGTTCTTACACAAACGTTGTATACTCATGGTCAATTTTATGTAGATTGCTCAAATGAGACAAAAATATTATGAAGTGACAATCCAAAGTACAGTTTGTATGGAAGTCTTATAAGAGTTAGGCTTTCACATAGTAAGATTTCAGTTTAAGTCATTTTCATTTTCAATATTGTCAATTTTCTTTATCGATACTTTCTGGAAGTAATAAGACTCGGCAGATTTTCAATAAACAATATTATTTATAAACCTGACTTATTTGAATGTTAACGCCTCAAAAAAAGCCTCCCCTTGAAGGCATCGGACTAACAGTCTAGTATGGTTTTAGTATTCGATTTTCGAATATTTGTTTTCGATAAATATTTAGAAACCTTAGTGACTACTAAAACAAATTTCCACAGGCACAATATCACTGAAAATTACTGCTGTGTGTATAAATATAAATTTATGGCTTGACTTTTATTCCAATGTGTATTTTCTTTTTTATGAGTAGGCAGGTTATCGATTAGAGTCATTAAATTCAAGAGCATTAACACCTCAAGGTGTGTGATACGTATTTTACTTTTGATTGACTCTGTATTTAATCTTGGCATTGAACAATAAAACTGGATAGGAATAATTTTTAGGTCAAAGTGTGTAAATATTTAATTGAAAAAAAAAAATGTTGAAAAGTGGCACTTGAAAACACGTTATACCCAAAACTGTGATAAGAATATAATTGCATGCATATTATACCAAAATAGGTTTTTTCTATTCATTTAAATAAAAATAAACTTTGACAACAAACAAAGTAATTTCGTTGTAATTAATTGTAAATTGTTTTACAATGCTTTTGGGTTTTGGTTCTATTCGATTGCGGTGTCCCTGGGTTCAGCTTTCTATACTGACTAGATTGAAAAATCAATGTGTAAATTTTATGTTTATACGTATGGATATATCATGTGATGTTTACAATTCTCCCAACCAATTAAATCCTTATAGAGAAGCAATTAACTGACTACTAGTTCTTTCCTACCTCCAGTTTTCGTTTCTTACCATTTCCGAAAAAACAAAATTACGCAAATAATATATAGATTTGAGATGTTCTCTACATTGGGATCGGAAATGAATGAGCTAATCATATTTTGGATTTATTAGATGGCTACTTCTTTACAATCCCCATTCAGTCCATGGAAGAATTCCCGAGTCTTATGTCATACATACCTGGCTTTTTAAAATCTGTAGGCAGGCATCCTTGATGATTTTTGTATTATAACGGTACGTAAATTAGTATATTATATTATATACTAGGTCAAATTTCCACCTGTTGAGAGAGAGTTTGTGTGTTTTTTCTGCGTAATTGAAATACAGATACATCAAGCAAATATCGCTACCATAAAGCAACAGTTAGGTAAAGTGAACAAGTCGATTTTAAGATAAATACGCCAATTGAATGCTTAAAAGTTAACCTTTATAATGAACCACTGAAATATTTTAATTAAAAAATAAAATGGCCCAACTTAGAGAAAAATCGTATATTTACAATCGTTAATATTGTCGTTTAACTTCAAAGCGTCTGCGAGATTATTAAAATTACTAGATACATATAATAGTAAAAAAATCTACTATTATCTTTTATCATAACGCGTTAAAAAAAAGTAAATAAAACCATAATTCGCTCTTTAAAAAGTACAACACAAAACTTAAAGTTCAGTTATCTCAAAACTAGTATTTTTGACTTATCCCACTGTTGCTTTAGGGTAGCGATATGCGACCGAAATATCAAAGTGTGACACAATTCTTATTGTTTAGACAGCGGTGGGCTGCCAATATCTTAACAAGGAGATCGGTAAATGTTATCCATGTTTTTATCCTTGTCCGCTCCCTATCTCGAGCATACGGTGTCCTAATGAAGGTATCTCAATGAAAGTTATTTTTCTACGAGAACTGCTTGTTACTTAGTCGCTCTACCTCTCTTTTCCAAAGAGAATAGTAGGAATAAATAATAAGCATAAGACAGGACTAGTGATTAACTAATAGTAGCGCCCAGTTGAATTGAAGGATCGGAAGAGTGGGAGGCAATCTTAAGACATCACAAATACCCATGCCTTCAAACAGAAAATAGATAAATCGATTGAAAAATGTTGTTTCGTACTGGGACTCACAGACGCCCACAACGCAGAATGAAAAATGAAGGGACAATTAATTTTCAAATTTATCCATCTACAGAAATTACAGCTATGTGATGATTTGATCTAAGACGAATGATTTTCTTATCTTAACAAGGGGCTCGCCGGCCGCGCCGAAATTTAACAAGGGGCTCGAGCGAGCCCCCTCCAGCCCATACCTGTGTTTAGAGACATATTATCTTGGTCAAATATGTCATGTGTTTTTAATAATAACTTTATTTTAACATTAGAAAATGCTTCAAGCTCATAAGATTATCGTTTAGGGAGGAAAATTAACAAGAGATGACAACTTTTCTACGGTCATTGCATACATTTTGAATTTGTTCGTATTTTATCATTGAGAAACTTGTTTATATTTGAACAAACCTAATTTTAATATAATAATCCCATTTACATTGTTTAATAAATGTAACAATAATGGTAAACCATCGCGTTTATTATATGTTGGAAAAAAAGAGGTTAAAATATTTTTTTTATGATATTTGGCTAAAGTTTATGTTTTTTTTTATTGTGAAGCCGTACATATCAAAAAATCATGTTCGTCAAAGTTGTGGGATGCGAAGAATTGTGAAAGAAATAATTTCATATCTCATAATGGCAATAAATTTTGACAGTAAATTTTGTTTCTAAAAATGGTCGTGTCACACTTTGATACTCAGGAAACGTATAAACTGTTATGTTATGTGAGCAGGGTTGCCACAACGTGTATTCGAAATAAAACATCGGTTTGTATTTTACATACTTTTATTTAGTACCATACTAATTGTTAGTCTTAGGCAGTATTTTCTGATTGATGTGGTATGTATGCAAAAGCGCGTACATCACAAACAAAACTTTAAAAATAAAATAAAACAAAAAAAAATTAAATTTAGTACATACATAAAATAATAAAATTAAGCCAACGTAATGATGGGAATGGATATAAATCTAGGATTAGCATTTCTATTTGGTATTGTTAAATTGAATATTTTACTTTAACTTCAGATTTTTTCAAAATTAAGACTGTATAGATTTATAATAAATTTGTTGTAATTTAATTAAAAAACATTTATTTAACTGTTGTAGTCATAAATATATGCACCTAAGCGACTTAATTGAAATTCTATTATATGTTCTTCACGAGGAACAGTTGTTAATGTCGTACATAATCGTTTTTTCGCTTCAAATGTTTATGACGTATCGTAAAAGTCGCGTCACACTTGACGTAACAGACGCAGCGTAAAGTGAATAACGTATACGTCAGTTTTTGACAGGTCTGTAAAATGTCGCGCAAGATTTGAGACGCAGCGAGTGTGTTGTGTATCTGAATGGAATTATAAATTCGACAAAATTTAATTCAGAATATATTTATAATTATAAAACAATATCTGAATTTTTACTTATTGTTATATATCAATAATTCTATACAGTCATAATCAAAAAAAAAAATTGAAAGTAGTTTTGAGACAGTTTGTTATTTTTTAAGAAGCTATAGTTATACTAAATTATATATATATAGTTATATTTTTTAAAGAGAAAGAGAAAAATGCAATATATTATAAATACGTACATATCAACGGAGATAAAATATAATAATATTTTTAAAAGAAATATGATATATTATTTATAATTTTATGCTAAGCTTATGATATTGAAGTATACAGAGAAGATTAATATTAGTTTTTAGACATTTATTTATAATACAAATTAAGGATAATGTTTTAAAAACATTTAAAAATAACATCAGCAATAAAGTAAACATATTTGTGTTTGGCAATAACAGTGCTATTTCGAAAAAAAATTAACATGTTTTTAATAAAAAAAAAATGTTTTCTCGCTAGCTTACAGCAAGAAGTCACTAAGTAGGTGCCCAATTATTTTATTTCGTCTTTACAAGCAATTTGCTAAAAACCATGATGGTTATTCGATTTTTAATTTCACGGTTTTTTTTTAAAGTTTTTCAACTCCAAAAAAGTTAGCGAATAGGCAGTTCTTAATTTTTGTGACCTTTTCATTACCATGATGATCATCATACATTATTATGCTAATTAGTGACTTCTTGCAGTAAGTCTACGATGCATACGAAACTTAAGTTTCTTTAAAGTTACGTTCACATTTAAAAAATAATATTTTTACAAAAATTTGTATTTATTTTTGAATGAATAGAGAGCCGAGCCGGTTTTTTTTAGCAATCTAGGGACAGCAAAAAAATATTTTGATTTTTTTTTATTTACTTGAGAAAAATACAAAAAATAAATAACGAAGAAGAGCATTATAGATATAATAATAATAAATATTCAGTCGTTAATGAAGCAAATGGATATATTTATACATATTATATTTTTTCAGTTATTTAATAATTAGGGCATATTTATTAATTATTGGACTACATTAATTCACCTTAACATAAGACATTATCATTATATCACTAATGTGCATCAGGAATCTAAAATTCAGATATTGAATATGCTTTGACAATTTATTATTATTGTGATGATGTGAGAAAATAACCGCTATTGAAAACAAAGCTTAACTTTTTTCTTCGATATTCGAACTTGCATGAAAGAATATTGGGTTTTTTTGCATTTGCTATCAATATATTATTTTCGTTCAGGCAAAAAAGTTTGGTCGAAATAGTTTGTTTGATTTATAAATAAAATTCTCTTTAGTATAAATCAAAATGATTTTACTTTTATGAACCTTTCATATAGATTCGCTAGAATTTATTTCCAACATTAGTAGTTTTGCGATATTTGAACCATATGTTTTTAATTATATTCAATTAAGAATACAAATAATTAACATTTCTATAAATGACATTTTTTTTCCAGAACGCTGACAATATACTGATTAATAAATACAAAATATAGAATACAATATTATGCTGTTTTGACGCATAATAATGCTTTAAGCGAAAAATTAAACGATTCGAATTCAATTAAGTTATTCTTTTACACTGATCATTTTATGCTGCTGACTTGTAAACATTTAATTGAATGCCATATATAAATTTATTACAAAAAAAAACCGGTACCGTTTATGTGGCGCCCGTGCACGAACGCATTCTTCTATGTCTACTTAATATCTATATTACACAAAATGTCATTTATATCCTTATCGATTACGTCTAAGCACCATTAACTTTAGGGTAAAATGTATTTTGATACACGTCAATACTACAACTAACGAGATAAAATGAAAATCTAAAATTGGCAATAAGAAAATATCTTTTATTGGGTTAAAAATTAAAATCCGTTCTAAACTACAAGGCAACCAGGTAATTTTTATTCTACGATATAAATAATTATTGTGTGCCGTGTTGAATTCGTAATATGGTCGTCATGTTTTTTTTCTTTAACTAGAATAAAACAGAAATGTGTGATTATGGAAAAAGTGACATTCGCCATTTTAGTGAAAAGATAAATAAATTTTATGAATATTTTAAATAATTGTAGTAAAAATCATTTTTTTAAATATACACTATCTTATAAAATAGAGTGTAATAAGTATTCGATATTTTATTTGCTTTCTGCAAAAGCTACTCTTTCTTTATGTGGAATCAAAAGCTTAATTTTGAAAACTAGTTATCTCATGAATAAGTTGTTTATGCATACATCTAGTTTGTGCAAAATTAAGGAATTTTCATGCATTTTATACGTAAATTAAATAAACATATATAAAAAATTTACATAGTTAATTAACTTAGAGTAAAACACCATTTAAAGATTGTGATTGGTATTTATAAAGATTACAGAAAGCATAACGTAAATTTTAATGTCATTTAATATTACAATGGTAATAATATAAATATATATAGTTTAACAATACATATATAGCAATAATATCACTATTCTACTTAATAAAGAATCTAAAAAATAATATGTAACATTGGCTAAATATCATATTATATAATAATCATGGAAAAAACAAAGGTTTTACAAACTTATCTAGCACCAAATTTAGTTGGGTTGTTTTCATCTTACAATATAATAAAACATAATTTTACATTAAAGTAGATATGTAGAAATATAACTAAAACAATGGGTGGTAAATTATTGTAATATAATACATACAATTGTTTTTGGGGAAGTTTTTTATAAAAAAAGACAGACATAGTCGCGAGAATCGGAGAAAAATGTTGTAAGTTATACAGACGCTGTGTTCTTGCACATAAGATTCCTCAGCGTCTATTTGACAGTGTGTGTCGAACTCTAATGTTTATATACCGTCACCGTGCTGGCAAAAGTTGTTAAGTGACAACTGATAGTTTTGAGTAAGCAGCAAATGATTTTTTTAAACTTTAAATTAACTAATAAAGGCTTCGAAATTTTATGTTACACAGATAATAATAATATCAAAATACGGATGGATAATAAATAGCCTAAAAAAGGCTGTTTTACCAAACTAGTTCAATAAATGCACTAACTAAGATAAACCAGACCAGTAATTGAAATCCACAAATCATTGTGTACTTTAATGATTTTGTAGGTTTTGTTACTTATCAACTTCTGCCAAAAAAATGACGATACTGTCGAAAAAGTTTTGTTTTTTTAATCGCAACCAAATGCATACTCATTCAATATGTTGATATTTACTTACATTATTTGCCACTTCTTAAAACAAGTGAATTTAGATTTAAGCTGACATTGCAATAATACATTATTAATATACAATAATGTAGATAATAGCTTATAGAAATGTAACTTACAACCTTGTTGTCCTGAAAACGTGAAATAATAAGATTATTTTATTCTCGTTAAAAATGTGCTTGAAATATATATTTTTCAAAGAGACGTACTTTTCCGATATACGCCGAAAAAGAAATTACAATATTTCACTTTTTACTTAAAAAAAACATATATTCCAACGATAACGAACAAGAGTATAAATAATGACAGTTTAATTTTCATCAAAGTATAATACATTATTTTTGCTACAATTAAATGTCATATAATTACGAACGCATCATAATAGTGGCGTGGCGCCCTGTTTCATACGATTATTATATGTTACAGTACCATACCGATAGATTTTATTGTATTTTTTAAACTAAAGTTTTATTCTTGTTTGAGATATTATATATTTTTATTTATATTTCTAAAACAAGAGTAATTATGTTAATACCTAACAGAAGATTATTGTGATTAAAATTCAAATTTTGAAAACTCAAATTTAAGCTGTTTATATAAACTAGTACAGTAAAATTTCGGTATAACGAAATAATGTAAGTGAGGGATGTCTGTTTAAGTAAGGGAAAATGACATTATTTTATAAGATTAGTGATTTTTTATATATCAATTAAAACAACCATTTTTATGTTTTTATTGTGGATGGTACATAACTGCAGCTGTGGTCAATGACTAATTACAAGCTGAATGTTGTTTTTATTGAAGAGTTTAGAATTTAAGTATTATTATAGAATTTACTGGTTGTATGTAGATCCGTTATATCGTGGTTTTACTGTAATTCCGTTTTCAACCAAAACAACGAAGAAATGTATGCTCTCTGTTTTTTTTTTGGTTAATTTAATAGCTTTCAACGACAGTGTTGTCAAAATAATATCACTATGAATAACAATGCGCCAAAAATACAAACAAATCTGCCGGTAGGTATTTTTTAATAGACAATTATGATTAATGAAACCTTAAGGGCATAGATGAAAGATCATACTCCCATTTTATATTAGGATTTATCGTAATACAGAATCTTAAAACTTTCTCCTGACGTTTTGTAGCACCGGTCAAAGATCACCATCTGATCCATAAACAACTAAGGAAAACAATCATTGGGTACTGGATAAAACACTACACAATTTTGTCTATGATTCAAACAGTCATAATATTAATATGTACTATGAAGTATCAAATAAATTGGCTGATAATATTTAGATGTAAGTCTAAATGACTTGTCACAGTTTTCAAAATATTAATGATGAATTTTATTATTCTATTATCTTAAAAATATTATCATAGCCTTAATTTAAGTCACATTTAAATAACGCAAATTTAGCATGCAAGGTTAATTTAGTCTAACGCTCAAGAATATGAATAAATTTAAAATTGTTTTAATACCAAAGTACTCTAGATAATATGTAATGTATTACAGATACATTTATTCAAAATTACCCTAATTTTAAGCTTTAGCATTAAATAATGAATAAAAGGAATATTTTTTATCAAATACCATCGAATATTTCTAATTGAAACGCAAAGCATGTTTAACTAAGTTTATCTAAGCTGAAAAGGCCTTTATTTGGATGGAAAGAAAATACTTAATGGCTGTGCAAATTTTAATCAATTTATTTATATTAACCCTTTAACCGCTAAAGACACAATTTACTGAAACTCGAGCATTATATCCAGACGCTATTGACGTATCGGTTTGTTGTGATTATTTTCTACATATTTTATAAGTATGCTAGAGTTATATTGATGTGACCAATATTCATAATTTTAATACTGATTATTGTTTCAAAAAATATATATTTAAATGTAAATTCTTGACTGTAGGGCGATTTTTAATTTTGATTGTGGGTAATAATCTAGTTCATGTATTATTTCATGTTTATTCTTAATAATTACTTAACCATTTCAAATATCATTCTAAGCAAATCCTTTTTCACTACACAGTCTTAACGAACAAGCAATTTTTGTCCTATTCAGCCTTCAGTTAAAAAAAGAAACAGCCGCTACACAACCTCCATTATACAACATGTCGTAAAAACGAATATTCAATAAAATACCATAATTGGATTTCACTACTTCCTGAAAAGTGGCAGATGTATAATACGAATTAAAAAAAAACTATTCAACCTGTTGTTAAATCTTGTAGAAAAATTCTGATGTCATCCAAACAAAACTATTATTTAAATTCACTTTATTTAAAGGAAAACGTTGAAACTTTTTGCATATTATTCCAATTTAAAAAAAATATATTCTTTTACTAAAAGAGTCATTGCTTTTCGTAATATTTATAAAAATGGTAGAAAAAACGTACATATAAAAAAGGAATGAGTGTTGCAGTAAATTTAAAAAAAAAATATAGCTTATTAAATCCGTACAAACAAGTTGAGAAAAATCCGGGAAGAGGCTTTATCCAGTTCTCAATGATTGATAAATAAAACGTCAAAAACACAACATAGGAGCTATATTAAAATCAATCTTATTGTAATATTATCAGGTAACTTTATTAAAATATAAAGGGACAAAATTTAAATAAAAGCCTAGTCAAAAATAATCCCAAATGATGACCATACTGCACCAATTCCTTACAAATAATATAATGTTAGTAGATACAAATACTCCCAGCATTTAAAATTAATTTCACAGTAATTTCACACGATTAGATCAGTCGAAATAATCTGAACCTTTTCTAAAACCTGTTGCTGAAACAGGAGCTGGTATCCTGGAGGTTACACCCGCTTTGGAATCTCTTCTGGGTGAAAACATGGGAATCTTACTAACTAAGGCTGCGGACTTTAGTCCTGAACCATTATCTACAGACGTTGTTGATCCACCTTCAGAGGTCGGCGCAGCGGTGCAATTGTTGAGACTATCTCTCAGTTGTCTACTACTTTGACTTCTTTCGAGTGTTCCGTTGGAGTGCACCCACGCTGATGTGAAATCAGAAAAGTCTCCGTCTTCGTTGTTTAATTTAGATCCATCGTTTCGTTTTTCAGATTCCGGCACTAGAGCTGAGAATTTTCTTACGATATCTTTCAAGCCTTCCAGTACTGCTAAGTCATCTTTTGCTTGTTCAGTCGACTTGAAGATAGTCTCCCTAAGTGGACTTACTTGTTTATTGACTGTTTTGATTGGTGAAGAATTAGGAGATGTTCTTATTCTTCTGCCATTATGATCGTATCCTGCCATACTCCTTATTCCAGTGGCACTAGCGCGCAAATTGGTATTCCTTTGGAACGGAGGAGAAGATACTTTGTTGGCTATATTTTGGTTTCTGTTTGGTGAATTGAAAGTATCTGATGTAATACTTGGCCTAGCTTTCCCTTTTACAACAGGAGTTCTGCCGTTCCACGTGTTATGAGCTGAAGATGATACCTTACTCCCAGTAACTTTTCCCAAGCTACCCGAATTGACACCAGTTGGTGAATTTGCAGGTACTGGTGGTTTACTGGCAGAATCTTTAGTGTATTTAGCTCCAGGAGAAGGTTTCTTTACAGGGCTTGATGCATCTCGAGATACGGATCTATTTCTCACGAATGATCTATCTCGGCTACCAGAACGCGATCTACTTCCTGGAGACAAATTTTCCATAGACATTCGTCTACGATTCAATACAGGGGATTGAGGTATTTTGGTTGAGGTAGCCGCCTTCTGAAGGCTATAACTGGGTGAATCGTTTCTGTCCATGCAAATTGGAGGACTGCTAGAGTTCCTAACGTGCTTTCTCTCCACCGTGGACACAGGCGTTTTCTTGTCTCCATAAAGTGTTTCAGAATAGTTAGTTTTCCTTAGTCCTGTGACGGAACTGACTTCTTCACGAGGAACTTTGCGGAATCGATCCGTCAATGTTGTATCGGAATAGTTTGTGATGGTTGTGCCCTCTTCACTTCCGCGGCTACGATCTTCAGTTGTTGACATTTGAGAGCTGCAGTCACTGGATGATGTTTGACGTTTGAAGGTTGTTTCACTCGCAGGCAAGCATTCAGGACGCTCTGGGAAATAAAAAAAGTGAAATACAATCATAAGTAAAAATCAAATATTTTTAATTGAATCATAAGATAAAACAATTGATCGATTAAAACTCATTAAGCAATAAACAAAAAATAAAAAAGTGGTTAATTTATTTAGTAAATACATTTTTTTATTGACTGTAGATTGAAAAAAATGTTGATTGAAATCAGCAAAAAATGACATTGATTGGTGGTTCAAGCAAAGTCATTTTTTTTATCATCTATAAAAGTTCATTCACAAAAGTGTACCCCATGTAAGTATACTAAAAAAAAAAATTAAACTTACCACTGATATCAGCGTCATCCGCGGAAGCCTGACTATTGAGTGAAAGCCTGTTCAGCTTCGACCCTATTCCTTTATCGACAACATCCCTGGATAAATTCGCAGTAAGTCCGGGGGGAGAAGTTTGTGCAGAACCATTCTGTATAACGCCAAGACTCCTGTAACCTTCGTCAGAAACTTCACTTCCATTATCAGATGCATTTTCTGATCCAATAGCGACTCCATCAATTGTTGTTACTTCCGTAATTGGATAAACTGGAGTGTCGAATAGTCCACCGTTGGTATTGCCAGGTGTTTCTTTTTCTGGTGTTATAACAAGCCTACGACTTTCTGTACCATTACTTGTGATATTCAACGCTGATAAAACGCCTGCCCTTGGCGTGGGGCTACGAGATCTATTATTCCTGTGAGGGTTAGGGATCAAGTTAGGCGATGCAACAAGAGCTGGGCTTGTGAAATTTTGAGTGTGTGAAAGATTGTTAACAGCAGAATACGAAGTTTTCCTGACAGGAGCTGGAGACACAGCCCTTGAAGTTCTTCTCGCAGGACTTGGAGATACAGATCTCCTGCTATATTTGGATTGTTGATAAGCAGTATCCGCTGATAAGTGGTTAAACGCTTGATTCTCGAAAGCGTTGTTGGAGTTGTTTCCCATGTACGGGAGCGAGTTGAAAGAGCGGTCTGCTGGTGGACGTGGAGCAGGTGATCGGCTTCGCTGACGAGCGGCCGTGTGCTGGGGAGCTCCAAGATGAGCAGCATGTTGAGGACTTCCACCTCCTGATGACCCTACACTGGATACAGACGAACGACGTGTGCGTGGAGGAGACCTATATAAAAAAAGATATTTAAGAGACTATCGGGCCTTCAAAATTTGAGAAAACATGAAAATAGATTTTTCTTACAAGAAATAAATTTTATTTATCTGACTTTTTTAATAATGGAATATTTTATATATTTTAAAACAAAGATTTCTGGGTTTCTTTCTATAAAAAATATTTCAGTAAAAAACAAGCATATTTGCATCGTTTCTTGCCTCTTAACATTTAACACTTTTTAGCTTTGTCAGCCATCACTGTAAAGCATATAGACAATTTAAGAAAACTAAGGTTAGTCAATTAGATTTTCCTAGATAGTAATTTCTTTGAAATTAAAAAAAAAAATATTGGAAAAAGTCCAATAAAAATCAAGCATTTCCATATATTTTAAGAACGCATTTGAATAGCGAAAGTCGAATAAGGACCAAGAGAGATTAAATTGACTGGCAACTCTGAATATAAAATACCAGATAGCTCTTGAAAATCTTATGTAAAAATATAACTGAATCAATATTAAAAACCCGTAAGCATTCATTCATAGTTTTTATTTTCTTTTCTATAGATTTGAAATAAATTTCTTAAAATGACTAAATTTTTAAATCGGGATGCCTCAGAAATATCGTTATATTAAATTTGATCTGAAAAGCCCTGCATGTCAATTTCTTTTCTGGCGTATAAATTAGTAAGCAGTGCAAGATTTCTCTTCTCACCTGTCATAATGGACCTCTGCTCCGGTGAGATCGATCCCTGCTGCCATTGGGTACCTCTGGATGACACGCGCAGCATGTGTAGTACGATGTTGGGCACGACACCTGCACGGATCGTGCTTGTCCAGGTAATGGGAGAGAGTATCCCACCCACCGCCAACCCGAACCATCACGTGACTACGTAGAACCTGTCAATAAAGGAAACAAATATTTTAACAAATAAACAATTTATTTCGGTCGTCATAACTACGTATTGGCTATATTGGTATGTATCACTAAATCCGAAATCTCTCCATTTCGGTTTTTTTTTCATCAATATTATACAGTTTAAGATTTCGACTGAAGGCGCTTGTTGGAATTTCAATATTAAATTTGAATCGTTCAAATTATGTACACTCCCACAGATTTTGTCACTAACGACCCGGGTTTCGGATGAACTTGAACTGACGCTTAGTAAATGAATGTTTCGTGTTTATATAATAAATAAATAAAAAGAATAAAAGATTTTTAGTACTTTTTCCACTTAAAATTTATTTGATCAGGACCGGTTTCGCTCCTCACGAGCATTATCAACTGATAAGGAAAATAAATTAAACAGTGCTATTTATACAAGGTAAATTGAAATGTATCACTGAGTCTCAAGCCATTGCTGGCGAAAAGGATAAGCTCATGGGAGTGCCCAAAGATTTGAGTAGTGAGTGGTTTTAAGAATTATATTCATTTGTTTGTCGGAAAAGGTTGTATGACTATATTTATATAGGGTACAGAAGTGGCGACCCCGGCATATGCAATATTTCATTAAAAATCGCAAGGCGATGCAGCTGTGCTCTGTTTATTTCTAAAATTTCCTGGTAAAAGAGCTTATGACCGTCCGTATTTACACGCAAATACTACTCAAATCTTAAGTCGGTACCTCAATCAGATTGAGGTATTTAAGTTTTAAAATATTGGCTCTTAAAAGAAATTTCAATCGTTGAATATCTGTCTCAGTTGACTAATGAGTTTGCTGACTACTTCCATATGGTATTCAACATTGTACCCACCACCACACACTACAGTTTCACACTCTTCTTATCATCGAGTGTATTCCGTGCGTGACAACTTTATTTGTGTTCAAAGGGATGTCCCGAGAATAAATTCCTCAAGACTTGGTTGCATGCACTGAAATGTGCAGAATGATAAATAAAACAATAAGCTAAAAATGAAAGCTTGTATTGGATTCCATTTTCTTTCCATAAGGCGCGGTTCCATATTTTCACAATTCTAATGGTTGAAACCTGGTTACCAAACTGAAAAAATACCAGCTTTTGATTGTCGCAAATTTAAATAGACAACAGGTTTTTCAAAGCCCTATATTACAAAAATTTTAAGAATTAGCACCAGTTTAATTCTACACTGACTCATTCAGTACGGTCCTTTCGGATATCAAACAAACATGGCCAAAACAGGAATAATTAAGCATTAGAAAATTTGTAATAAAGAATATGACTCACTTTTTATACAATTTTGCACATATGGTATAGTAACATTTGTGAATAACATTGCAAAAAATATAGTTAATCATTGCAAGGTCGTATCTCTTTTCTGAATACGAGATAAACGAGGTTATCTGAGAATAATGAACGCAACGAAAGAAGTTGTACATAAAAAAAGTACAAAAGTTCGGTCAATAACCTATTGGTAACAACTGTTGAGGTCATTATTCCAAATATGTCTAAAGAGTAATTCGCTTGCAATCTTTAGATTTTTTTTATTATCTGCCTTAAAGGTTCAAGAGCGGTTCTATAATCATTGGTGGAATGTATTTTTTTCTTCTCTTGAGATCTGAATGAACCAAAAAAGCAAGGATTTTTAGAATGCCAAAATTCAACAAATGTTAATAGGTAATTGACTTTAATGAATCAGTAATATTCTATAGGTCATTCTACTGCAATTTTATTTTCTAGAAATAAGAAATAAGCCAATTTAGGGTATCCAATCTCGGGATCTCGGGATTGAGAAAATGAAACACAGATGACGCGCTGTTTTTGAGAAATCCGTAAATTCTTGAGATTTGGATTCGAAAACTCTTACGGTTTGATTACTGATCGTCTGTTGACGATGCTCGTAATGAGCGAAACCGGTCCTGACATATTAAATAAAGTGGAATGAAGTACAAAGGATTATTGTGTTATTATTAATATAATGCCTTTCCACTAAGTATTGACAGTGAACACCCTAAAAGTGACTCTTGGAAGAGCTAAAAAAAGCTGTAAATTTATGAGTTTTTGAAATTTATGTCAATTTGTTGTTTGAAAAATCTCATGATTTCAAAATCACCAACCAAATATTTTCTCAATCCCGAATCCCAATTTACACACGATTTTATGTTAAGTTTTCAATCCCAGGATTGAAGAATTGTCAATCCCGAAATTTCGGGATCACAAAAAGGGTCCGCTGAAAGCTGGAACTAATTGATAGTTAAATATACGTACAGAAATACTCACGACGATTCAAAATAACATCGGAATACTTCCAAGCATCTGGCCAATACCTGAGATAGAGTTAGAATTTATGAAGTATGAAAAACAGTCTTCAATAATTGATTTGACAGTTGGTTAATTGTTCACACCGTAAATCAATATGCATGTTACAATCATGTTCAATTGCCGTCTTCCTGGTATGATGGGGGCATAGCGGAGCGTTTCGACCGGCATTCGAACCGCGTACAATCCGTATTACCGCCGGCGACCTTCACCTGGTGAGCCACATTGCGCGACTTGACCCTCTCTGTGTGGATGACGCATCGGCATCACGGATGGCAGGTAGTTAATATGTTTAAAGTCTCTATTTGCCGTCACGATTTTGATCGATGACGTTAGTTTACGATCATGTATGGATAACTTTTTTCAAAGATGTCTTGAAAGTCTCTCCTTTCGATAGAAGATATGACATGGAATACTATTTGGTGTGAGAATGCATTTTTACTAGTCAATCCGTCAACCATTAAATTTGTTCATTTTATAGATTAAGTACACTCATATTACTTAAAGAAATTATTTTTGCGAACTAATTACAAAAGTAAGTTACCGTCTTTTACGACTTAAACCTGACAATTCTTGTAAAATTTATGAATTGTCGCTTACGCTGTTCTACCGATTACGGATCGAATAAAGTTCATTTCATTATATCACAAAACCATCGAAGTATTTTTTATCCATATCCGCTCCCAATGTGGAGCATATGGCCACCTAATGAAGTGCAATGCAATTATCAAAACATGTGGTCATCAGATTGATCTCTGCCACTTTCTATAGAGAAATCCAAATTTTCATTACAGCTGGTGAAGTTTTTTGTATATTGCTAAAAATTGTATTCTTCCTCCATATTTAAACATGGTTTAGCAAGATGCTGTAATTTTCATTGTTTAATTTTGAGAATGGATAGTATGATAGATGGAGGTATTTCAACTGAAGTTTTTCTACGAGAACTGTTTTTTACCCAGTCGCTCAACCTCTCTTTTTTCAAAGAGAGTAGCAGGGTTAGAAGGATAAGACTAGTGTAGGACTAGTCGTTAACTAATCGCTCTCGTTACGCCCGGTTATTAAAAGGATCGGAAAGGTGGGAGAAAATTTTATCACAAACACCCATGCCTTCAAACAAAAATCAAAAATCGATTAAAAATGTTGTTTGTACAGGGTATCGAACCCGCGAAATCCGACACGGAAGCTCACGCTAATCGATGCGCCATAGGACCCGGTAAAAAAAATATTATCAGTTAAAAATAAAAAAATACTCGATGGTACTTAATATGAACTTTTATAACATCTTCGATTTGATTTAATAAATACATAATCAATTGGATTTAGTCGGCGGATGCAAAGCAGGGAAAGGTTGGTTATACAGGTTATGATAATATGACATAAACTTTAACTTTTCCGGTTCTAAGCTCAAGAAATGCGACCCCAATACCCACATTTTCTTAAATATCTATTTTAATATGGGTGATACAATTTTTATATTTAAGGTATTCTTATATCATAGTTTTTTGGACCTTTTGTAGTTTTGTAGCGATAACGCGATAACGAGATAAGCGCCCGCGATAAGCGATTGTTCGTAAGATAGCTGGGCCAAACGCGTCAGTTGCAACTTCATATGTGTGTTGGGATGACGTCGTTTTTACGCGCAACTTAAAATATGATTATTTATTAAAAAAAACACGGAGTTTTATAAAAAAATGTATGAGGAATGATGCAGAGAGATATTTTAAAGCCTTTAGGCTATTTTTTTTTTGAAATTCATAAGAATAAAGCCAATAATGAGGAAACCACTGGGGTCCCTAAACGACCCCCATCGGCAGATAAGTATTTTTCTAGTCTCCGAGCCGCGAGAGTTAATAGAGAATAAAGCAAACATTTTATTTTTTTATGTAAGATCGACGAGTTCATTTTTAATCATCAAACGGCGCCTCTGAAGTGTTTGACGATCAATATAAATGATCATTATGTTAGAACTAACGCCATATACGGCATTCGAACTTGCATTCAAGGATTCTGCAAACGAGTTAGTCACTGTGCCAAAGCGATTAATAGTATTGTAGTAAATTACTTACTCAGTTAATTATCATAAACAAAGTAATAGCAAATATTCTCACTTCATAAATTCTGAAACAATTGATCAGGGCGAGCCTATCGTCGGATGCTTTCGTTAATCTTGGTTGCATGGACAATCTATCGAATACCTGCATGTAGGGGATCCAATAAGTCGTAAAAATCAACTAACCGGTTAGCCGGTTTTTTACCGAATAAAAAAACCGGCTAGCCGATTTAAACTAGATTTTTCCCAAAATGTTTTGTTGACTAAAATATTAATTAATAGGTGTATGCGAACAGAGAAGTCATTGAATCCATAAAATTATTTCAAAGATACCATACATATCCATACAAAGTAATCTTTTTTTTTTCATAATAAAAATATATAAATATATAGTCGTTATTTTAAATATTTTTATATCGTTGTTAAAAAAAAGCATAATTAGTGTTCCACGGAATTTGAAATGTCGAGTTTACTGGTATGTAAGGGTTTTTTTTTTACCATGTCCGCTCCTAATATGGAGCATATGGACTCCTAATGGAGTTTGTCTCAACAGATGTGTTACTACGAGAACTGCTTGTTACTCAGTTACCAAAGAGAGTAGGAATAGAAGGAAAAGGCTAGGACAGGACTAGTGGTAAGCTAATCGCTCTCGATACTCCCCGTTCATAGGATAGGGTAGGTGGGAGGGGGGAATTCAAGACATCACATACATCCATGCCTTTGAACAGAAATTCATAAATCGACTGAAAAATCAATTTATAAAACTGCCCGTACTGGGATTCGAACCCGTGCCCTCCGTAGCGGTAGCCAACGATGTTGACCACTCGACCACACAGGCGGCAAGTAAGGATGTAAGGTTAAGTCGGTAAAACAGATTTTTGTTTTAGGGAGGAATGAAAAAAACTCAAATAATGCATGAAATAAGAATAAAGTTTTAAATATTGCGAATTAACTACGTAATTATTTAAAGCTTATAATATGTGAACTTGAGGCGTCTTGAAAAACTTCAGGACGACAAACTCACGGACCTGTGTGGATTGCGTAGGCTTAGTGTCATCAATAATTATTGTAGTTGCATACATGAAAGCAGAGCTATTATTTTTAGCATCCATATTAAAACAGACTCCTAGGAATAGTAATAGAATGCATTATCCTAATAGTTTCCTTGATGCAACTATTGAATTTTCAAAATTGAAAATGTCTAAAACTTATAATGTTTATCAAGTGAATATTTAGTCATCCAATCCCGGAATCATTTTGTAATCCCGGGATTTCGAGATTGACAATTTTCCAATCCCAGGATTGAACATTCACCATTAAATCGTGTAGGATTTTGGTTAAGAAACCCAGGAGTTTGCAGAATTACCAAAATTGAAAAAAAAAAATGGGAACTTATTTTTTAGCTCTCGCACAACTTTTCAAAATTTCTTCTGGTTGCCTATTTTCAACAACTTTTCGAGAATTTCCCAATTTTTGTCCTCAATCCCAAAATCTCTGGATTAGTAATATCACAATCCTAGTGGATATCCAAATTGTATTTAAGATACAGTAGAACATCAAACCCAACGCCGTGGAAGACCACTGATGACCATCCAAAAGATGTACTCGGCAGAAGAAGCAAGAAGATTGGCGGGGGACAGAGAATCTTGAGGGAGAACCATGTGGTGGCTATATGCTCCAACTAGGGAGCAGATATGATAGAAAAAATACCATCGATAAAGATTGATTTTGAACATAGCCGGAAATAGAAGATTCTAACATAGAATTTCAAGTAAGAAAAGCTGGACCAAGAAAACTAAGGTTGATAATTTTTAAATACACTTTCATTTCAGGTTTTACTTTACATAGCTCGACTTTCGTACAAATCAGAATTCGTACTTCAAGAACCAATAATGCACGGAAGTTGAGGACCACCTGTTTTTTAAGAGCGTATAAATGCATATTATATAATTGTATTTATTTATATTAAGCAATTAAATATAAAATATAATACTTTGTGAACGATGCCAAACATTTGCTGTAGAAGAACATCGTCATTTTACAAAAAATACAAGCAGTACTTGATAGTTATTGTTGCTCTTTTGAAAAGAGTTTTGAAATTTTTCAATTCAAAATTTTCAAAAAAAAAAAAATACCATCCATCAATTTTCTTTGAGTGTCCTTTTAAATCTAAGATTTATATCGTGCTGAGTATAGATAAATAACTTATAAGAGCATCGTCGACCTTCGGGTGATGCAGAACACAGGTGAGGCCCAGCCATCTTGGATAATGTGTGCAAGGACAGAAAGCATCATGTCACTTTAATAAATTGCCGCGACTGCGCGCAACAAAGCGAAACAATTGCATGCATAAATTATCTATTTTAATAAAAAGCAGGCGTGAAAAACCGAGAAAACTCGGGTGTATATCAGGTGTCGTCACACGGCGGCTTGCAGCACTTTTCGCGTGCGCCTCTTCGGTAATATTAAATGTCAGACAACACCAGCGTAGGTAGCCAGTTTTCAATAGAAATTCATATCCAGATATCATCCAGGTATCCGAGTCAAGAGCTGGACCAAATTATTAACGTTGCTAGCCTCGTTTTTTTTTTAGTTCACTAAGGAATTTGAATAGCTAATCGCTATCGCCATGCATCGTTATTTTAGAATGGTAAAGAATTTTTAGACATCACAATCATTTAACTATTCCTCCAAACATGAATCGATTGAAAAAATGCTGTTCGTACTGGGATTCGAACCCGTGAGATCAGTCACGGAGGCCAACCAGGGACGTCCCGTGGGCATAGGCGAGTAGGCGGTTGCCTAGGGGCGGAGCCTCAATGATCACATAAATACCGAAAAATATATTTTCACTAGTAATAATATTATTACCTATGGGTAAAAAATACTTAACTTAATCGCAAAACTCTTTTAAAAAAAATACTTTTACCTATGGCAGTATTAATGTCGCTATTTTAAAATCTGCCTAGGGGTGGCACCTAGCCTAAGAACGTCACTGAGGCCAACGACGTTGAAAAATGCGCTCTGTATGTTTGCATACAAGTAGTTTTGAGATAAAGCGCCAAATTTTTATTTTATAAATAAAAGCTGTTAAGGATGCCTCAAGAGAGCCTGAACCCTGCCTGTCTCTTCTTCTTCCGGATGGATACCGGCGTCGTGGAAGGCCACTGATGACCATCCACAGGATGTACTCAGCGGAGTTGCGGGACGCTGGGGTGACCTGGGAGGAAGCAAGGAGACTGGCTGGGGATAGAGAGTCATGGAGGAACTTCGTGGTGACAATATGGTCCGTATAGGGAGCGGATATGGAATAATAATAATAAAAAAAAGCATCACTGACAAATTGACACCCATTTCTTTCATCACTTATCGATAATGTTGAAATTGGTTAAGTATGAAACAAAACATGGGCTAAGTATTATGAGTCAATCAAGGGAATGCAAATTGAGATATAAGTGGTTTAATGCGTTTCGATTTTCGATCAAAACATAGCATAGTATTTAGATAGCACTTGGTTCGTTCCCTTAGGCATGGCATTTTATATTAACAAGCCTGCTAATAAGGGCAAAGCAAGCAAATCGGTACACGCCAGCGTTTATCACAACGTAATCACATTGTGATTTAAATACGTAATTAATAACAATTATTGAAATATGAAATAAATTCAAACTCAATTAACTCAAACCGGTTCACTTAGTCTTCGATACGCAATTTTTTTAGCAATCTAATTTTTTGTAAATATTTTTAAAGAACGTTTACAATGTGATGTTTACTTGCGTATAGAATCAAAGGTGAGCGGACAAAATAGTGAGAACAAATTAATATGGATACAAATGAAACGAGTCAATGTTTTACATACACCATTTTGTTTCCCAATTCAAAACACTCTCCTATCAATCCTATCTTATTTTAAAAACGGGGCGCAGGAGAGCGATTATTTTATCACTTGTCATGTCCTAGTCCTATCCTTCTAACAACGAAAGATAAACTTCATTAGCGGTCTATATGCTTCTCATTGGGAGCGATCGCCCGCTGTGGTCTAGTTTAGTGCTCTGCAACTGGTGTGCCGTGAGCCAAATACAGGTGTGCCGCGGTCAAATACATAATGAAAAATTATTTTGACCAAAAACTTCGGGTTGTACTGTCAAATATCGAGCCGAATATAAAACCATTGTGTTCATTGAAACAAGCGGAGGAATCACATTAATTAGTTATTATTTTATAATATTTTTTTTTTTTTTTTTATTCCATGTCCGCTCCCAATATGGAGCATATGGACTCCTAATGGAGTTTATCTCAACAGAATTTTTTCTACGAGAACTGCTTGTTACTCAGTTGCTCAACCTCTCTTTTTCCAAAGAGAGTAGGAATAGAAGGAAAGGGCAAGGACAGGACTAGTGGTTAGCTAATCGCTCTCTATACGCCCCGTTCAAAGGATAGGATGGGTAGGATGGGGGAATTCAAGACATCACATACATCCATGCCTTTGAACAGAAATTCATAAATCAATTGAAAAATCAATTTATAAAACTGCCCGTACCGGGATTCGAACCCGTGCCCTCCGTAGCGGTAGCCAACGATGTTGACCACTCGACCACACAGGCGGCATATTTATTAAGATTGGATAAAAGTAAATATATTATAGTTTTATGTACATATGTATACTTTTCAAATAAAAAACGAAAATTTATTGTAAAATTTTTGTATCAATTTAATACCTATATATTTTTGCTTTTAGTGTGCCGCGGAATTCTAGGAAGAATTTTGGTGTGTCGTAGGTGAGAAAAGGTTGCGGAGCACTGGTCTAGTTGGTTAGAGCTTGCTTTACCGACCAGGTGGGTCTGGGTTCGATCCCCGTTAAGATCAGTAAGTCTAGTTTTTCTCAAGTGACTTTCTCGCTGAAGTGAATTCTCATCGAATTTTTCTCGTATGATCTTTCAACTTTAAAGTATTTGGCGCATTGGCATTAGCTGTTAAGCCAAATATTTGTATTTTAATTTTTAAAAAAAATTCAAATATAGATTTGTTCAATAACTGACATTATTTGAGTCATTAAAGAAAAACGTAATGTTACTGCTCAGAAAAAAAAATATTTCCTGATAAATGTTTTTTAAAGAAAAATGAAGTGGTAAATAAATTACAGTCGTTTTTTTTTGTTGCTTAATACCTTAACATTGAATTATTTAATTAAATGCCCAATGGCGCAGAGGAGGAGGGGAAGTAGAATATCAACATTTTTTTTACGTCGTATTCATTTTTAAATCTTGGTAGGTATAATGACTTTTGAAAGAACAAGTTAAAACCCAATGATGAAGGCCATAGCTGGTTTTGCATCGTTTAACCAGTGAAAATTGTCAATTAAACAAAACACTGCCTGATCTTTTTAAAAGATACTAAGATTTCCTTTAAAAACTGCAGATACTGGATTGTTGAAACGTTCTCACTAGTTTCACCAACTGTCCACGTGTAAAGGGTCCTCTTCGTAGGGTAAGTGGTTGCAATCGAAGTAAACACATTTTATTTACGATATTTCGCTATCGAGCGGAGAGTGAGGCAGGGCAAGGCAGTCATTAAAGTATGAATTAAATAATACGTCAACTTGCAAGCGGCGTATGCAAATTTTTTAATGCATTTCGCATATTATTTTGCCCAACCTTACAGATATCAGAGACCCTTTTTGTGACGAGAAGCTTAACAGCGGCTCGTGCAGGGGCTGCTAATTTTTATTAGCAACGTAAATAAATATTTATATGCCATCTGTGTGGTCGAGTGGTCAACGTCATTGGCTTTAGCTACGGAGGTCACAGGTTCGAATCCCAGTACGGACAGTTTTATAAATTGATTTTTTAATCGATTTATGAATTTCTGTTCGAAGGCATGGATGTATGTGATGTCTTGAATTCCCCCCTCCCATCATGTCCTATGAACGGGGCGTATGGAGAGCGACTAGCTAACCACTAGTCCTGTCCTAGTCCTATCCTTCTATTTCTACTCTTTTTGGGAAAAAGAGAGGTTGAGCAACTGAGTAACAAGCAGTTCTCGTTGAAACACTTCTATATACTTCGTATAAACTCCATTAGGAGCACATATGCTCCACATTGGGAGAGGACATGGTAAAAAAAAACTCTCTGATTCAGTAATACATACTTTACAAGAGATCGCGTATATTATAGGGAAGTAATGTATATATATACTAAATTCAATATTATAAAGGAAAGAAGATAGATAACATCGTCATAATTGTTAAGATAAAGAAAAAGTAATAAATATTGTGTTATTTCGAAAACGTGAAAATAAATAAGCCACGCAAAAAGAGGATTATGAGTACTTGTTTATTAAAAATGTTTTTGCTGTGAAGTATAATATTTAGGTATTCATGTTTTATGTATACATATGTAATTCAAAAATTTATGCGATCTTAGTCTTAATAACTTTGATTATTTTTGGTAATTATTAACATTTTTTTTAAACATTTTGACTTCATATTTGTAGTATAAAGCCGCACAATCAAATCTAAATTTGTATCACTATGCTATTGTTTTTATGAACCGATTTATTCTCCTTCATTAAAGAAAAGTTTGCTTATATTTATTAAATAATTAAAAAATACGTGAAAAAATATTGTGTATTATGTTTAATCTTAGGGGTCGCCACAAACTTTAAAAAGGTAGGTTGTGCATCACTGTTATAGCATAATACTCTCCAAAGATGAGAGATTGACTTACTCAAATAAGTCTTATAAGGCAGGGTTTCTTAACGGTGGGCCATGTGGCCACAGAGAGTTCTAAGGGGGCCACAGATATTTATTTTTGTTTTGGGTATTTATAAAACGATACATGGAAGAGCATAGTGGCGAACGTCGCGCAGCTATTTTTTGTAAATCCGTAAATAAAATAAATTACTGGCATTCTAGATTCGAAAATCTCGGAAGAGCTATAAAAAATGTAGGTTTTATAAATTATAATTTTCATGGGAAGACAAAACAATGGTATAGGGGCCACAAAAAAAGACACTCAAAAAGGGCCACGATCCCAAAAAGGGTTTAGAAACACTGTTATAGGGCCTTTTATTAATGAGGAGTTCATGTTCTCCACGTGGACAATTTCTAAAAATAATGACAGGGAAACTGTGTCTTGTAGAGTGTAGACAAAATCAACACAACCCTGAAGTGTTAAGAGCAAAGTATACTAAAACGTTTCCATAACTAGGAGACATTGAATAATAAGATACATAAATTAATCTGAATGCCACGCGATTGCTGATAACTGATTAGCAGACAAGAACTTACTAACTATGTGTGCAAATGGTAAAGAGCAGTCGAGATCACTTGTGCAAGTAAACATGTTAGATCAAAAGTATTGATTAGAAAGACACGACATTATAATGACAAATGTGGTAATTTACTTTGACGTGAATATCAACATAATAAACACAAGTGAAAGAAAACGTCTCTCTCTCTCTGATCGAAAACTTCTGAAAAGTGTGATGAACTATTATATTTCGGCCGATCTTCCTATATTAACATATGCGGCGGAAAGTTAAAGCGGATACGGACAACTTTTGTAAGAAATTTAACACGCAAAATAGTATTGCTCGATCGGAAAACTAACCGCGAGTAAAATTGCGAAACGTGTACAGACAATTTATCACTAGAAAATTAGTCGTGGGTTGCACTTATTAAAATTCTTCATTTACGTTTACATACCTTGCCGACCTAATGCAATTCGCTGTATTTCAAATTAATTACAGTCGAACTTGGTTATTACGAGGAAGATGGGACCGACTGAATTTGATCGTTATAAGCATTACTCGTTATATCAGAGAATATATATTTTTAAATGCTTACAAACATACCCATCACATGAAGACATGAAGTATCTGGAGCGGTCGCATACATTCGCATTTGAAACAAGAATACATTTTCAACATACATACATCAGAATTTATTTACACACCCGTTGCACTCATATAACTTTTTTCTGTCAATCCACTTTTCTTATAATCGATCGAAAACATCTGTTCGTACTGAGAGTCGAACCCGTGAGGTACGGCACAGAAGTCATCAACGCTAACCGCTACGCCAGTGATGCACAAACCGCGGCTTTTTGAATTTTGTGGCGGCCCTTAAATCTTTTTCTCAAAGATATTTTTTTCACGTAAAACATTTATTTAACAATTGTAAGCAAGCTTTTTCTTCAATGAAAGAGAGTAAATCGGTTCATAGAAACAGGCTTACAAATATTATGTCAAATTAAAAATTAACAAAGACCAAGATTGCATCAACTTGTATATAAATGAAACATACATATTTCGCAATGAAACGATTTTTTAAAAAACGTTTACAGTGTGATGTTTACTTGAGTATAGAATCAAAGGTGACCGGACAAATTAATATGGATAAAAATGTATGATACGAATAAAATTGGTACGAGCAAAATGGTACAGTAAATATTTCACGCCGCCTGTGTAGTCGAGTGGTCAAAGTTGTTGGCTACCGCTACGGAGGGCACGGGTTCGAATCCCAGTACGGGCAGTTTTATAAATTGATTTTTCAATCGATTTATGAATTTCTGTTCAAATGCATAGATCTATTTGATGTCTTGAATTCTCCCCTCCTACCCATCCTATCCTATGAACGGGGTGAATCGAGAGCGATTAGCTAACCACTATTCCTGTCCTAGCCCTTTCCTTCTATTCCTACTCTATTTGCAAAAAGAGAGGTCGAGCAACTGAGTAACAAAAGTTCTCGTATAAACACTTCTGTTGAGATAAACTCCATTAGGAGTCCATATGCTCCATATTGGGAGCGGACATGGTAAAAAAATAAATATATATTTCACATGCACCATTTTATCCGAACTGTTATGATTTCAACAATTTTATATCTTACCATTTTGTTCCCCCACTACAAAACTCTCTTTTTTTGCTACGAAAACTGCATGTTACCCAGTTGCTCAAGCTGTTTTTTTTTTCGAAGAGAGTAGGGGTATAAAGGATATGATTAGGACTAGGGTATCCAATTCCGGACCCATTTTGTGATCCGGGGATTTCGGGATTGTCAATTTTTCAATCTCGGGATTGAACACTCAACATAAAATCGAGTATAAATTGGAATTCGGATTGAGAAAATTTTTGGTCGGCGATTTTGAATCATGTAACTTTTAAACAATTTGAAAAACCCAAAGATTTCCGTATTACCCAAAAATACCAGCGTGGGACCTTTTTTTTAGCTCTTCCAATCATTTTCGAATCCAGAGTGCATATGTAAGCGAACACGGATTTCCAAGACATTTAAAAAAAATCAAATACTTGGTATTCTAATAGAATATAAGCAATGTTTTGATGAATATGTGTAGATCCATCTGTACTGAGTCAATATAGTCTTTTAAAATATTGAATTCGAGTGTATATTAGACAAAATTATTTTTCTCAAAAACACGCAGTATCTCTGGGACATATTAATGATTTATTTGCACGGTATTTAAACGGTTAAAATCATTCTTTTGTACTCTATTTGACAAAATTTCATTTTTCTCCACCGGTGGGGTGGGTTAGTGATAACGGCGTGCCTATGCAATATCTAAACGGAAACATTTTTTTTATTATACCTAATAAATTAAATGATATTAAAAAACCACAGATGGCAGCACTACTGTTTTCTTTTACATCGAATTTCTCAACCGGTGTCTAAAGGTTGAAATCTGTATATGGAATAAGAATCAAAGAAATTTCATAATCGTTTAAATTTATAGCCAACCTTCCGCATATCGATAATAAAATCTCCGGTACAGCAACAGCGATCAAAATATGCACAGTACATTATAAAAAGGTCTGATTTTGATCGCGAGGATGTCCCAAATAAGGAAGATGTTCGCGACATGACGACGATTAAAAGGATTAACCCTGACGTGGCGCCTGATTGGCCGGGACTCGGGCGCGAGGGGTCACGTGTCAAGGCCGCGACCAATCGTGAGAAAGATGGGTTACAAATTTACGACCGATGCTAAATTGTGATGGTTTTATCATTGCTATTTATTTTAAGCCTGCCATGTCTTGATAATAACAATATTATTAATTGTTTTGTTTAAAAAATAGAAACTTCGTCATGACCAAGGTCCATTTGATTTCTTCGTACCAGCTGTCGCCAACCAGTCGGAATTCAAAGAACTAGAAGAAAGGAAGCCCAATAAACTACTCTTCTATTATGCCGCGTTAGGGCATCGTGTTTACACATTTTACCGTTGTTCGTTGTGTTCATAGCATACTACAGGGGTCGGAAAACTTTCAAGTGAGAAGAACCAATATTTAGTGTAAAAAAACGTGATAAGTTGAAGAGTTGGAGTCTGAAGAGCCGCAAACGGCTATGCAACGAGTCACGGTTTGCCGACCCCTACTATAATACAGTATATTTAAAAAAATACAATAAAAAATGTATAAACTACAGTCAGTATGTTGGCATGATGAACTAGCTAGGTAATTAGCCCTTGAGACTCAATGGAGGAGGTCTGGCATTTAGGCTTAAAAGTTTGGTAACCCCTGACCTATGTATTTTATTAACTAATGAAGTTTTGATTGAATTAAAAATCAGAGAATTTTTTTAAAAACAATTATCACTAAAATTATTCCACAACTATTTATTCCGATTAGTACCGGATTGGCTTATCACAAGCATTTTAAGCTAATGATTTGATTTATTTATAATTTCCATTATATTTCTATTACCAATTGTTTGTTACGACACCACTGTTAGTTTTACTTGGCTTATTATAAATAAATAGCGTTGTGAGTATTAATGTATATTTTTATCAGCTAAAATGCTTGAGATGAGTGAAATCGGTTCTGATCATATTAAATAAATGTGAAATTAGTACAAAAGAGTGTTTCGTACAGTATTGATAGTAAACACCTTAAAAGTGAACAATGGTGCTGTTTTCACTGATTTTCATTGTAATTATTAAATGTCAATTGATCCCAAAAGATTTAAAAAGCGACATGGAACGATAATAACCAGTATTATAATAAAAAAAACGACGATGAATCAGTATACATGAAAAAATTGCTATTGAAAACGTGTAAATATTGTTTTAGTGAGTCCCGGGGCCTTTTGTTGATAATGTCAGTAGGTGAACGAAGGTTGCAAGTCGACTTGGCGCCTAAATGTCCGATAAAAAATAAGCTTCTCTTGACAATTCAATGATTTTATCATCAATTGATTTTTTGTTGCTTTACGTACTGAGCAAACCAAACATTATGAGGCAGGTCAGTGTTTATTGGCCTTCGCGTTAAAAATAATTATATAGTCATGTTTATTTCGGTACAGCTTTTATTTTATTCAAATTCGTATTTGGAATATTTTTGTTTTACCATAGAAATGAAATAGATGGAGCATATCCATAAATGTTTGGTTATAACAGAATTATAGTAAAGGGATACTACATACCAGAACTGCAAGGGTGAGAGCAATATATATGATCCGGGATTTGTGCTATGACGACAGGTAGTCTTACATATGTTCAAATTAGATTAATTTTTATAATGATAAAACGACATAGCACTAAACAAAGCAGATGCAAATAAAATTTATTTACAACGGATTAAATTTTGTCACACTTCGATTATTTTTATAAATAAACGTAAATTGCCTTAATACAGTTAAAAATATTGGTAAATTTAAATACTGTATTCTTTTCGGATAAAAGTCTCAATTTCCATTAAAATATTTAATAATATACTTTTAATACTACATTGAGAATAAAATATAAATATATGCTTAATTTGAATGGCAAATTGTTGTCAAAGCTTATCGTTATTTATATAAGTGAGTCATATAGGAAACTTTACTTTCACTCTTTCGTATCCCATTTATTTCATTCGAATTTCAGTGTGCGATCGATATTAATTAAGTGTTTGCTCATTTGATGACAGTTAAACGGATTTTAAAAAGTGAGTAGAATATTTGGTTTTATGATGCATCAGTCGGTTTATAGGATTCACAGTATGCAAATATTTCCAGCTCAATACTACAACTAAGCTACTCTGATTTGATCAATGTAGGTAAAATGAAAATTAACCATTATTTGATTAGCGTACAATATGTGAGCTATAATCATTCCAAAACAAAAATTAAAAATAGTGTTTTGTTTAATTAGCAAATATTAATCAATTTAGAATGACATTTAAAATAAAATTCAAGATCTATGACAAGAACATCAACAATCAAGTTGCTAGTTGTAGTATTGAGTTGGAGATACATACTGTGGCTTCTACAAGTTGGTCGATGCACCATTGCGGCCGTTTGTGGAACTAAATATTCCCTTTACTCTTTCATAGCATATTTAACCACTCTAAAGCTAACGACCCACCGGTGTGTCGAATACCTACTTACCACACACGCTACCCACCAGTGTGTTGTCATTATTACGACAACAATAAATATTTTTTAGAGTTTGCATCATTGAAAAAGGGTCCGACATCTTTTAAGGACTCACAAAATGAATATTAAGTTTTCCTTTATTAGTTTTTAGAAAATTGATAGCTTATAGGACAAAAAACGTTATTTTTTTCTAGCTGTTAACGGGTTGAAGAACATATTTAAATGAGCAAGATTTTCAAAAATTGTATCAAAGTTTTAGTTCGGGTTTTTATTTAAACTTACCCTGACGAAGATGAGGACTTTGGTGTCTCCGATGCGGTATTTTCCTTCGGACACTCTTATCATCGGGAACTGTGTTGGGCAGTTGCATCTTTCAACCAACTCGCGGACCTGTTAAGAAAAAAAATATTAAAATTAATAACAGTTAAAAAATCACGAAAAGCGAACCGCAAAACGATGTCAAGTGTGATGACATTGTTGAGCATCACACCATAAGGCTAATTCATTGGCAATTATTCAATTTCGTAATTGATTCGCACGAAGGCTGGCAAGGATATTTGCAAGGCTTAATATTTTGTCTGAAAGTACCCTTTTCGTTGTAAGTGACACATATTACTTCTCTTTACATATTACGAATACCACTCACTCAAAATTTAGAGTAGAGTAGGGGTGGGGTACACGCATTATCGAAACCAGGATTCCGATATTTCGGCTATGTATTCAATATCAAAATACCGACAATATATTTTTTATCGTTCGTTACATTAGAAATGCAATAAACCTAACTTTGTATGTGTGTATAAATATAATATAAATTGATTTAATATACATAATGTCTAAATGCACTCCTAATCATCCGATCTTATAACCGGGGGTTTTGAGAATGGTTTACTAACCACTTGTCATACCCCCCAACTGATATGGCTTTATCATAACTCTATCTGAAAAGAAAGACTGACCGAAAGAATAATAAACAGTTCTCGTACTGAGAGTTAATATGCTGTACATTGGAAGCGGACATTGTTAAAAAAAAAAATTAATACGCATTAAAAATCCACTTCTTTTCTAAAGAGAGTGTACACGTAAGTGAGATAGACTGCGTTCGAGCTGACACATTCTTACAGTTCAGTGACGTTAGTGTGCTTTATGGTTCAACTGTCATTTCAATAAATTAACTTTACAAGACTAAATGAAGCAAACCCAAATGAAAATAATTCCAATTGACGTGACCATAGCAATACTGCGCATGCGCTCAATTTACTCATTTACTGTATGAAATGAGTGTATGAACATGCATATTATTAAATATGTTGTGAAATAATAAATATGCAGTTTAATTAAGAAAATTTACTGCGTAATATCTATGTGAAATCCTTATTGGGTTCTCACAGTATGGAAATTGTGCTTTATATGAGAATCGCTTTCAAGACAGATAAGCCATAATGTGTTCTGTTGAATATTGGCAAGTTTCAAGAAACAATGCCGCCGTTTGCCTTTGAAACTCGGAAGTTGTTTAACACATTCGAAACTATGCACATCATAATAAATAAGATTGCCGTCGAAGACCAAATATTGTGCTGGCGATGTTCTTCTACAAACTTCTGACATTCATCATAGACACGAGCATGCGCAGTACGTATTAACTATAATAACGCTACTTGGAGTTGTTTGGTTCTTCTTTTAATTCTTATAACAATACTTACTTATACTTTGTCCTGGATACTCTTTTATACATGAAAATTTGTACTGTGAGAGTTTTTGATAGCTGTGATTATTAATCCTTCATATAATGTCTTTTCAAATTAAGCTGATTTTCAATGGTTGGAATTTCGGAACAAATAGCATTTTTTCAATTGATTTATAGATTTATTTTCGACGGTATGATTGTTTGTGATGTTTCAAAATTGCCTCCCATTCTTCCAATTTTAAATAACGGGGCGAAGCGAGGGCGATTAGCTAACCGCTAGTTTTCATCAAAAAATGAGAGATTGAACAAACTGAATAACAATAAGTTTTCGTAGAAAAAATTGTTAAGAAAATACTCTATATGTACTTGGTTGTACGACCAAGGAATTTAATCGCTTCATATATATATTGTTTCAATGAATATGCGTTTTTCGAAAACATTGTTCGTATCATTTTCATTATTTCCCCCCGAGTAAATTCTAGTTATATCTTATAACTAGTTATTTTCCTATTCCACCCTTATATAATAAAATAGTAAGCCTCTTTTCATGTTTAGTAATTGTCTAATAACCAATTCTATTAAAAAAATCTTTGACTTAAAAGCTCCACAAGGAGTCCTAATGATTCACATTAGAAGGACAGGGTTATGTGTTTGCATAATATTAATTGCATACTTAAATATATTCCAGTTATTATAACTTGGTTGACGGTAGCAAAGGTTGTCAAGAGAACACATTTCGCAGACCGCTTTAAATTGTGAATAAAATAAGCTTCAATTAAGAAAACAAATTTAGCCTTCCTGGCGGATTTTCGCGTGTTAAATAGGAAAAGGTGAATAAGTCGAGTTGCCCCCATAATCCGACGATGATCGTAAAACAAGGAGCTGTATTGCCCCGGCTAACAGGCGTGGATTCAGTAAATAAATTTGCCTATGGCGTAAATTAAAATAATATATTTGCCACGAAAACTGAATGTGAAAAATAGTGTACATCAAGATTTTTTAGTGGGTGATAAACAGAGACGCATTTACCTAACATAAATGCAAATAAGGCTAAAGCCTAGAGCGTCAAAATCTTGGGGGTATCCAGCCAAGATGTATATCATTTTATACAATTTCATGATTTAAGTTATGAATTCAGACATAGCTTTATTTAAATCTACTGGGATTTGAGATAAGACTTCTAACATATGTAGGTAGTGGACACGGAGTGAAGTAAGTTGCGAAATGTATTAACAGATTTTTTTACGGTAAATCTTGTTTGGGGCCTTACATATTAAATTTTTTAAGGACGTACTATGTCTAAATTCAACACTGGTGATAAGTGAAGATTTGAAATATTCAAATAATATCGAAAAAAGAAATGTTATGGTATTCAAATATGTTATGAATTTCGTGACGTATATGGATTTTTTTCAGATTAATTGTATTAATACATGTGATGGCAGTGTTCATTGCATGTCTTGAGTGAGGAGTAAAATGGTGTTCAAATAAACAAAATAGGTTATGTATACCAATATATCTAATACGAAATTGAATAACATTTTTTGTCAAACCAATATAATCAAATTGATTTCATAAACGAATACAGTAGAACCCCCTACTGTGACGAGAAGGGAGGGGTCATTACAGGGGGTTAGGATTTTTAATTGTGTTTTTTCATTGATATGAAAGTAGAAAAAATATTATCTTACTTTATAGTTTGAATACCCCTCGTCGATGAATCACCGTCTATGAATTCCCGGATGACACGTCATATACGTCCTTCAAAACGTATTTGTAGCATGAATGCTTACGATATATTTTAAAGAAAGTTTCGATTAGGGTTTTATTTTTGTCATTATAGGGGGGTAATGTCACTGTAAGAAAAGGGTACTCAAAAATAGTACGGGGTGTCATTATAGGAGGTTCTACTGTATTTTTTTATTAAAAATTGAGATATTAGTCAGAAAAAAAAGAATATTAATATCCAAATATTCGATTGGAATTCTGAGTGACTAAGTTAACTTAACGCAATGTTGCTACGATTAAAATTTTACAGCCATTACTAGTTAATACACATAAAGTATCACTCGCTGTGCCTGGAAAATCATTAACCGTCTTGGTATTATAGAAATGTATTTATTTTATATTTTACTTTCAAAAATCACACGATTGTTATTCGTCAAACAAATAAATAAATCAAATGAAAATATACAGCTGTCATTAATATGCCACCCTACTAAAAAGACGCCCAGAGCAGATACAAGGCAAACATCCTCGATGCGATCCTGCTTTCAAAACGACCGCAACAAAGGATATGGCGTAGGCACGGTAGCGGAGTATATAAAGCGAGAACCGTACCGCTAATTGGCAAACCAAGGAGCCGCGTTCAAATCCGTGAGATAATTCGATACAAAATTTATTATAGAGCCGAGCGCTGATAAACTTCAAACGGGTTGTAAAATTCCGCGTCGGGTTTCAAACAGAAGTTTTTACTGTAAATTCTCAGCATTCCTAAATGATTTATAAAAGTACACAATCAATTACTTTGACAAACTACATCATAAAGTAGTGTAGTATACAATTGCAGAGGTTGTATAACTATACAATATTATATAAAACCAATGTTCTTTATATTATAACCACACCTTTAGAACCTTACGGAAACGAGCTGTTGAAAATAAATATGGTGGTTTACTATTATATTTATGATACAAAAGGATATCTGTAGCCAGCGGTGGGCTGCCTTTATCTTAACAAGGGGCTCGGTAAATGTTATTCATTTTTTTATCCATGTCCGCTCCCAATGTCGAGCATATGGCCTCCTAATGGAGGTATCTCAACAAAAGTTATTTTTCTACGAGAACTGTTTGTTATTTAGTTGCAAAACCTCTCTTTTCTAAAGAGTGTAGTAGGAATAAAATGATAAGGATAAGACAGTACTAGTGATTAATTAATAGTAGCGCCCAGTTGAATTTAAGTATCGAAAGAGTGGGAGGCAATATTAAGACATCACAAACACCCATGCCTTTGAACAGAAAATAGATAAATCGATCGAAAAAATTCTGTTTCGTACTGGGATTCGAGCCCGTGAGGTCCGACACGGAAGCTCACAATGCTGAATGAAAAAATGAAGGGACAACTATTTTTCAAATTTAACCATCTACAAAAATTGCAGTTATGTGATGATTTGATCTAAGACGAATGATTTTCTTATCTTAACAAGGGGCTCGCCGGCCGCGCCGAAATTTAACAAGGGGCTCGCGCGAGCCCCTCCGAGCCCCCTCCAGCCCATCCCTGTCTGTAGCCAATTGGTAAACGCTATTTTAACCTCTATTTGTTGTACTAATATAATTAGTTACTTAGTCCTTTACTAAAACCTTTCTAAAGGGCAATGACCTCAATATAAGGATCATACAGGCACTAAAGAAGAAGAGGAAGAAGAGGAGAAAAATAATAAAAAAGAAATTGATCAAAAAACAACATGAGAAGAAATAAAAATAGAGCAAGAGTTCTTCTCTCTGTAAAAGATGAAAGACACCAGTCAGTCGCTAATAGATATAAGCCTTTCCTAGCCACCTCTTTTTACCCTCACCCTCTCTGTAGATAACATTTGACGTGGAATTTATCTTATAATGTTAAATATTTTTGTATTATTTCAAACCAGTTTTACAATTTAAAGGTCAATTCAGTTTACTAAATAAAACTTTTTTTGACACCTTGAAACTCTTTGTTAACATAACAAAACAAATAATACTAAACGTATTTGTTTTGAGGAAATATGTAACGTGTACATATACTAGAATAGAGTCGGAACAAAGAAAACTACTAAGTCATTACCTAATTGATAATATCCTGCTCTTAAATCTGCAAATAATGATAATTAATGGGCATTTAAACTAGTTAGCATATTTAGTTTATCGTTGGCAAACAAACGACTTCGTTGCCTTCTTCCCGTGGGTTGTAGATATTGTTAACTATGATATCTATTGAATAGATAAGACCGGATATGGTGACACAGAATTGATAAAGTGCAGGATATTCCCAGTGACTGATTTACGTTACTTTAGTAATATACTAGAATAACTACAGAAATACTAAAATATTCATATTACATATTATAATTGCCTATTCAAGTATAAATGTGTAGGCTAATCAAATATATCAAATGAAGATACTCGAAGAAACTTCATTATCTTATTTAATTCGTCAAAATTTTGTATACTTAAATTAATTTTATCACTAATGAACTTGAATAAAACGAATAAAAATGCCGAAAGGAAAAACCAGGATTGTTAATGACAAAACATACGGATGTGTTAAAAATGTCAATGGTTTAAATCTGATTTAGCTTTTGATTAATATTAAAAATGAATCTAAGCCTTCAGGACAAACCCCGACATTTATTTTGTAGTTTATAACATAAGAATGATAAACAATTTTTAGTTTATTCGTAACCCTTTCGATGTTAATTTTGATGATGCTTCTCAATGTTACAAAACTTGTGTCACATTTTGTAACACGACAAGTGAAATAACAATGTTATCAAATTAAATTTTATGTTATACATATAAAGTGAATTATTCTAATTTTGTACATTTCCTGACGTTTTATCATTCACAACCCGGGTTTCGTCTTTCAATATCTTTAAACATAAATAATACAAAGATCCGAGTCGTAATCGTCACAAACTTATAGGACGAACGCCTACAAGCTATATGTACAAATTTTACACTCGACTATAGAATCGGCATAGTGTCTATTTTATGATCATGGTGTCTTTCTTGTGATCCCAGTATCTACATTTCGATCACGTAAGCGCATATGCGCATTACTGGACTCGCCAAAAAGTCATTTCACATAATAGCCCATGATCAATGATCATTAGGTAGAAGATAATTCTAAGCAATAAATTACCTAGCTGTTCACTAATTATGTCTCCTTGGGCGATTGAGAGATTATAGCATTTAAAACAAATTGAATCTGAGGTAATTTATACTGATGAACTTCTGCGGGATTGGAGCCCGGGGCGCCGCGCTTGGCAGGTGAAAGCTCGATCAAACACGCCAAGGAGACTACAATAAAGTTTTCATGTCAAACATTAATAAAACTGTGTGTACAATCATTATTATTCTAAATGTTTGCTCAAACTGCATTTGACGCACTGCAGTATTTTCATGTTGCAGTCCACCCAGGGCGATAGCATTCAGCATTGGCGTGGCACATGGTTTCCAAAAGGAGGCATCTATAGACAGCTGATTCTCTCCTCCTTATGGCATGTATTAATCAAACTTTTACACAATATAATGGATTGGTACATTTAAATGCAGATTTAAATATAGTTCTGACGATAGCATAAGTCGAAATAACTATAAACTGATTTTAAAAAATGTAGAAATAAATACATACTTTGCTATTTTTACCGTATTAAAATAGAGTTCTACCAAGTAAATACCAATTAAATCAATAATTAAAAGGGATATTTTGTTTTTAAGACATAAATTTTTCTTTGATAATATCTGCCTACTATATATAGCAAATGGAAAGGAAAGCACGGCATATCAAAAGTTCATTGTTTGATTCCTAATTAAATGTTGTAATAGTTTTAGTTCTATCGCCGAGTGAAATTTTTCTCAATCGTACTTAGTTAAAAAAAAACAGTGACAAAAAAATACTCTAAGAATTGTAAGTTACCATTATTCATCCGCTCACGACTTGGCACGCCACTGTCCATTATTCTGCATAAGGTAAATATAAATCCATAACCCTCCCCACTTCGCTTCTAAACGAGTCTAGATTAAACTGCGCATAACAACATAAACAAAACATTATTTTGTCTTTCTAAAAACAGGCGGAATGAGATAGACCAGCCTGCGACACGACAGATTGCCATAAACATGACGGCTACGACAATTATTTACATAACTAAGAACAAATAAATACATCAATTTGCAGTTACTGTGTTTTGAAAAACCGGCTTCAAATGAAATTGAGGTATTTACCCCTAGTAAATATGTTTTAGTGTCATAAATAAATAATTAATCAGTAATTCGTCGCCTTGATTGGTGAACAGCATTTTTACGTCCGATGTAAAGGAATTCAAAAAATATTAGTCTAGTCATATCGTTTTAGTCGAAAGCTTTTTCTAGATAATTATTCCATCGTCTTTTCACAGACGACAATAAAATAAATATCACTTACTAATTGATTGGAGATATACAGTTCTAAGCTGCATGGGTCTTGTTAAAAGAGTATTAACCTTTTTAGTCCGTTTGACGCCAAAACCATTCTCTGTTTTGATTGATATCTATTAATAAACGAAAAAATTTACCGATTTCTTCCAAATAACATGATTTCGTATAAAGAAAAGATTAACTGGTTCATTCCTGCTAATTTTAATTTGTGAATTCAAAAGTTAAAAAAAAGATGATAGAATTAAGACAAATTTTACACATTCTTAACACATAAAGAATTTTTTTAAATTTAAGATTTCGACTGAAGGTGCTTGGTGGAATTTCAATATTAAATTTGAATCATTCAAATTATGTACACTCCCACAGATTTTGTCACTAACGACCCGGGTTTCGCCTTTCGGCATCTTCAGCGCACGGATGAACTTGAACTGACGCTTAGTAAATGGATGTTTAGTGTTTATATATTAAATAAATGTATCACTGAGTCTAAGGCCATCGCTGGCGAAAAGGCTAAGCTCATGGGAATTCCCAAAGATTTGAGTAGTGAGTGGTTTTAAGAATTATATTTATTTGTTTGTCGGCAAAGGTTTTATGATATTATTTATGATATTATTTATATAGGGTATAGAAGTGGAGAGCCCGGAAGGTTTAATATTTCGTTTAAAATCGGAAGACTATGTAACTGTGCCCTATTAATTTCTAAAATTTCCTGGAAAAAGAGCTTATAACTGTCCGTATTTGGGTGTAACATTTTTATCCCTTGTTCCTGATTGAACACGTTCATTTTTCCAGGAAATTTTACAATTTAATAGGGGACAGTTAGTTACATAGTCTTCCGATTTTAAACGAAATATTAAACCTTCCGGGCTCTCCACTTCTATACCCTATATAAATAATATCATAAATAATATCATAAAACCTTTGCCGACAAACAAATAAATATAATTCTTAAAACCACTCACTACTCAAATCTTTGGGAATTCCCATGAGCTTACCCTTTTCGCCAGCGATGGCTTTAGACTCAGTGATACATTTATTTAATATATAATCCCGAAACATCGATTTACTAAGCGTGAGTTCATGTTCATCCGTGCGCTTGAACGGCTGAAGTTGCCGAAATGCGAAACCCGGGTCGTTAGTGACAAAATCTGTGGGAGTGTACATAATTTGCATAAAGAATTATTTTTATGATGCTATGTTATATCCAAGTACATTTAAATGTATAATTCAAAATTGTGAAAACAAAATATTCGACACTGGTCAAAGCTTTTTAAAGTTTTAATATAGCACCAATAAAACCCCGGCCTGTCAGTAAAAAAAATAATCTTGACAACCAAGGATTTCAAAAGTATTCTCCCAGAATGTCACCTTAAAAAATACTTTTATTTTTATTTATATGTTCAATTGCGGCTCGCTCTAGAGAAGGTTTCAGAGTCATGTCCTGACAGACTCAAATATCATTTTTTTTAATGCATATGGAGTCCACGTGAACTGGCTTCACTGAGGATTTCTTTCCTCTGAAGCGATCACGCCCTTCCGTCAGCAACAAAAGTAAGGGAATACAATATTCCAAGACATTAGCGATGAAGGAGACTCGAAGAGCTTTGATGCTAATGCGCCCTGGTACTTAGATCACCATAAACTTTATTTTCAAAAAAAATCGTTTAAAAATAAATATTTTAGGCATATTGTTTTACTTTCAAGTCCTTCCGTGAGTTTGACTCAAATTGATTTATTAATAAATGGTACAGTGGCACTTTTGCTGCAATACTCGATTTGTTTTTAAAAATATGTTTACTCTTTTATTACGACATCCTCCCATAGCGGAAAAAGTAAATACAGTGAATTTCAAAGCGATACCTTATTCGGGCCACGACCTTTACTTTTAGATCGCTGACTCCAGATAACGCGGTGACTTACTGACCCGCAAATCTGTAGAACAATAGAACCGCTGCTCTGGCACACAATGTCGCGATTGACCGATAATAAACATAACTTGTTATAACACAGTAAATTTTCCATTTAATTTATAATTCTACACAACACTGCAAAAAGATCACCTGCTGGGATTAATACCGCGCATTAATAACCCCATTCTGGAACGCCACTGGCCATTTTGAGATACAATAACGAAATCATAATGCGGAATTTAAATCATATTAGATAATTAATTATTTATTGCATTTAGTTAGTTCAAACAATGATAAATTACTATTATGGAATAATTAATATATTGGTTATATTATATTAAAAATCGGTGGGTGCCTTGCTGAGTGGTCAACATTAGGGTATCCAATCCCGGAGCCTTTTTGTGATCCCGGGATTCCAGGATCGAACACTCAACACGAAATCGTGTATACATTGGGATTTTGAATTGACAAAACTTTTGGTCTGCGATTAGGAAATCATAG
Organism: Himalopsyche anomala; assembly: GCA_031772345.1. Lineage (NCBI taxonomy): Eukaryota > Metazoa > Arthropoda > Insecta > Trichoptera > Rhyacophilidae > Himalopsyche > Himalopsyche anomala. The sequence continues at coordinate 6,569,923 of CM062841.1, read as the reverse complement.
AATTTTTAAAAAACCCAGAAATTTACTGATTTGCCCAAAATACCAACGTGACTCGTTTTTTTAGCTCTTCCAAGAATGAATCCAAAATCCTAAGAATTTATGAATTTGCTAAAAATGTCTCAATTTTGGGGTTGGTACGGTCGCGATCCTGGGATTGGAAACCCTAGTCAACATTGTTGTTTTTGGTTGCGGTACTCACGAATTTAAAACCCAGTACGGACAGTTCTATTTTTAAATCGATTAATAAAAAAAATCATATGCTTAATAACCATACGAGCGTATCTACATCTACATCTACATTTTCATGCAGGTATGAGATATCGCAGTTATACCGAACTGTACATCTTTGGCAGCGGTGGGCTGCCAATATTTTAACAAGGGGCTCGCTTAATTTCAGAGCTATTCGCGGTTCACGTTTTTTAGAAAAGTCCCACGGTTTTCTTTATTTTGATAGGTCTTGACCCCCCCCCCAGTCCTGATTTATTATCTTCCATTTTTTACGAAACAATGAAAATTGAAAGCATTGTGAAACAATAGACAAAAAACCGTTAGATCTCTTTTATTATGCACCCAAAATAAATGTGTTTTACGAGGAATTTTAAAAGGCAACAACGTTTTATATTTTATAAAACCATCAATGAACATTGCAATTCTGTACTCATTTGATTTGAGAATTTTAACAAGGGGCTCGCCGGCCGCAGCCAAATTTAACAAGGGGCTCGCGCGAGCCCCTGCGAGCCCCCTCCAGCCCACCCCTGATCTTTGGGGACAAGAATTGTTGAAAATAAATTTGAAAAACGTATGTAATGTACATTATTATATTAGATACTAACATCTTGAATAATTACCTCTTTGTTATAATCCATTAATACAACACCGCTTTTAAAAAAAACTATTTGGTATTAATAACATTTTCTTATAATAATAATTGTAAAAGCAGTAGAAAGCTGTATGAGCTGTATTGCTTTATTTTGATAAAATAACTATGTACAAGGCAGTATAGAAGAAAATTGTTATTAGGTTGGTTTGAAATTAAATTACCAAAACCGAATACAAAGGCGACAGATTAAACTTTATTCATAATCTAATTGAACATATTTAAAATTTGACACGTTATAAAGTAGGTTATTCGTGTCATTGTACTACATATATTATCGTATTGACTTTACAAATTAAATAAATCTTTTTTTGCGGCTTCATTGTTCACGAGCCAATATAATCAGGCCATACATTGTCGGTCTGTGATCTGTGTACAAGTGATCTAACCGCCATCGCCTACACATGTTATCCTCAAAATGAAATGCAACTAGAACGATAAGCTAACTATTTGTCATACCCTAACGCCATCGTTATATCCCTAAGCATTACGACAAAAATTAAATGAGCCACTTAGCAAAAAAATCTTATCTTCATAGCTTCGTCACAAATCGCTTCGTCCAAATGCCTCTTACTGGTAGCGGATATTGTTACAAAAAAAACGTATTTGAACATGTGGTTTATTACAACACCGGAAATACAAAATACAGTGATTCCCCAATTACGCGAAAGTCTGAACCGCGTTATTAGGATTCATGTAATTGGGATTTGATACCATGAGTGGTTTAATAAAATAATAATACATTGAAAGGTTCATCAATTCTGGAATTCATCAATATTGATACAAATCTTAAAAAATCGATGTTGGATAATTTTCAATAACGAAACACCGGTATTTTTTAATTTTTAAACCAGTATTTTAATATTTTAAAAAGCTTCATAAATACCGGGATTCAGGTTTTAGTAATACCGCTATTGTAATACCTACGCACACTATATTCGTAGGCTGAGAATCACAAGGAGCTAGATACAGAAATGTGTGTTTTGAGTTATGCTCGGTTTTGGAAATGCCATAATCATATTTATCAATGACGAAAAACTATATCTCGTACAAACAACCTTTTCAAAGATAACGTTGGGTAAATCTACAAATAAACTTATAATGTTAGAAACACAAAAGTAAATCACCTGTTCTACTTTAGTGTACTTAAAACTATGTTTTTGTAGATAGACCTTTGTGATCTTGTACAATTTTGCGGGACACCGATCCGACAGTGTGTGGCATAATAGGTCAGGGGGTAGTTGAATTTATCTTTTATATAACCTTCCCATCCACCGCCGAATGTCGTTTAGGTCTAATTCAATTATCCGGGGGACCATTATTCAATTGGCTGTGGGGAAAATTGCGGTGAGCCTATTATTAGAGCGACATAAGTTAGAAGAAAAACTAATAAATATTATTATAAAGGTCCTATTTTCTCTTTTTTCTTCTTCTGCGATACGGTTCACTCGAAAAATATCTCTGACTTTTTCACAATAAAATATGAATTATTGTGAAAGTTCTTTTTTGCTTTTTATTACTCTTCCGAAACATATTATATCGATCTTGATTCATTAAGATTAGAGGTTTCAATACCAGATGAATATATCGATCTCGGTAGATCGGTATTTCAAATTAAATAACGGTGTTGTAAATGTCAAAAATGACAAAAAACGTTTAAATAAAGCAAACAAAAAATACGTCCAAACGAGACCGCAATACCGGACAAGTAATTCAAACTAGGTATTTTTATATTTCATATAAAATAGCGTCATAAATTTGTATTACAATCATGATAGATCGTTGAAGGCTCATCAATTCAGGAAGATGATACAACTTTCAGTAGATATTTCAGTTGATCGCGAACAATTTTATTAAAATATGCGATGGTTACTATGAATTAAAAAATCAATTTTAAAACCGGAATTTTTACATTTTTAAAATCGGTTTTTCGGTTTAAGAAAACGCCACAAATAGTGGGATCACTGTTTCAAGCTCAAATACATAAATTAAATTATTTTTACAAAATCTATATATCAAAAAGCAATAAATTCTATATTAAGAATTTAATTTTGGCAAGACACAACATAAAAAAAAATTGTAAATCCCAAATGGGATTAGATACCCTAGTTAGCTCTGATGCAATTTTATTTTTTTGTATAAAAATTAATATGTAATGAAATGAAATTATGATAAATGACGATTCCGTGATTGAACGATTGTAAGACTCGAAATCCAGTGTTCCAAGATTGGACGCTCTAATCGACATTATAAAATCATTACGATTAGTTTTTCATTTCATAATTTCTTAAGCTTTGTACGTTATATCAAAGTAATTGCGGAATAAAATAATTTCCTATCATTTTACTTAGAAAACAAAATTTCTTATTTGTTAATTTAATCATGGTATGACTACAAGATACACTTTATAAGAAAGAACGTAAGAAGATGATATTATTAAAAGATAAACGTATAATGACATGAGATGAAACCCACTGATAGCATATATAACGTTAAACGTCAACGTCAATGGGCACCTCCATTCGAGTAAGTATAACAACACGGAACCGATCTTGACGTCTTTAATATAATATAATGGAGAGGTGAAATTCAAAATGTCACGAGACAAAGGCGTCAAGTTGAAAGATAAATTTAATATAGCACTCTCATTTTCCTCCACTTCAACGAACATCATTTATAATTAAGGGTTCCTGGCGTACCTTTAGTCCAGTGACGTACGTATTTCGTAATGCCATTACAAAACAATAATAAATTTATAGCACATATTTCTTATGATAATACGATATCTCGCATCCTACGACTTTGACAAGAAAAATGTTTTTGATATATTATCCAGTTTCACATTAACAAAACAGACGATCTAGCAAAATCCCACGTAACAAAAATGATTTTAACCACTTGGTCCAAATTGAAGCAACATGATAAATTGTTTTTATCGCTAGTTTTATAAATACAATATCATTTTTTCTACTAAATTAAAGATATTTATGTAAGTAATGAAATATGAAAAAATACAGAATTTATGCAACAATAGACTATAGATTTTTGTCTCTTGTAAAATTTATATCGAATGAAACACAAGGTATTTTTTTTTATCATTTTATTTACACAAGAAAACCGTTTCTCTTAGCAATTAAGTAATTTCTTTTAATTGAAAAATTCCCGTGCGAAATTTGTTTTCTTTTAAATATTCCATAATAATACGATATATGTTAAATTTCGTTAATTGCTTTCTATTCTAATTGCATGAGACTAATTAGTTTTCAATCAACATATATTTTTTTTATTACAAGCATTGTTTTATTTGATAAACTTTATTATTATATTATTGAAGATTTAGAACACTTTATTTTCCATAGAATTATTTATATTGTCTTAATTTTTGTTTGTTGATTGTTAGATTATATTCCCGTCAATTAATATCGCCGAGTAGTAAATGCTGCTTGACTATTTGTACTTCGTTTAAATGCCAGAAACTTTCTCCCATCAATTTTTGTATGTGATGATTATATACCTCCTCATCTACCTCTTGTCCGATCCTGAAATAATGTCATCAAGACAGCGATCGAATTACAACCAGTTATGTTAAGATATGATAAAGGAATCCTAACGCTTCACATAGGGAGCAGTGTAAGCTAAAGACGAAGAATTAGAATGGTTAACATAATTAATAATACTTAAAATATCTATACCTTATTTAAATGCCAGAATATTTAATCTATCTCACCATTTCATTATTCTTTTATACGATTGCATATCAGTATCATACATATATTTGTTAAGAAGTATTAAACATTTAAATTATAGTCCATTTAGTGTCACATATTCCTATTTTGTGTCTGTAAATTTCTTTAATATTTTTATTACCAATTGCTTGTTACACCTTAAATAGTTTTACATGGTTCAGAATAAAGTCGGCTCCTATGGCGCAAGGGTTTTGGCTTCCGTGCCAGACCTCACGGAGATTTATCGATTTCTGATCGACAGTATGAGTGTTTGTGATGTCCCTCCCGCTATTTCCTATCCTTTAACAACTGGGCGTAGCGAGAGCGTTTAGTTTACCACTAGTTCTGTCCTAGCCTTATCTTTATATCTCTACTACTCTCGTTGAAACAAAGAGAGGTTGAGCGACTGAGTTACTTCTGTTTAGATACCTCCATTAGGAAGCCATATGCTCCACATTATGAGAGGACATGCATTAAAAAAAGTATAAGTAGCACTGTATTTATGTATATTCTTCTTATCTGTTAAAAATGCTCATCATAAACTAAACCGGGCCTTATCATAATTAAACAAATGTTGAATTTATATATCGATTAAAATGTAGTTGATTTGATAGAACTTCGCTTATGAAATAATGTTTATTTACGGAATTACTTCATTTAATGCTACACGTAAAACACCGATTCAAATTAGATGCAGTTTTATGATGATCATATAGTAAATAGTAGGCTTGTAAAGTGGTATTATCATATATTGCCTTGTTTTACATTTTCCGGTGCGCTACTGCAGGAAACCCCACTCGGAAATCACGCACAGGAAAAGTTTAGCGAGGGAAGCACGAGATATTCTTTGGTATTAAGCAGTATAAAACTGCGGAAGACATTCTATTGAAAGGAAATATTTTGCGGAACTAAACGACATGAATCTGTGGGATTTTAATTAATCGAGGGATAAAACGAACGAGCGACGAAGCTTCTTGGATAATCAGTGATAATACAAGTATGACATATTGAAATGATTTTTTAGTTACTGTTTTGATAAACGAAGACTATACTTTAAAGAACAGACAAAGGAAAAACATCACACCATTACACCGCGGAAGAATTTGTTTATATTGCCAATAATCATATTATATGATAATATTCTTCCACATATTGAATTGTTTTAAGAAAACGAAGAGCTTTGTTAATTAACATTTTATGTTTCAAAGAAATAAGTATCTAACAAGTCAATAAAACAAAGTATTTAGTTTCTCAATAATTATTTGAATTTGTTGATAGCTATTTAGATTTCAAAACACCGCCAGAACTATGCTGAAGTTTAATTTAATTCATCTGTGTATTAAATGTTGAGGAAGATAATATAAAATTGTACTAACTCTGACATGTTTAATTGTATTTGAAAGTAAGTCTTCAATGTAATGATTTCGTTTTTAAATGTTTTAAACTTGTTATAAAGAATTTTTACCAGGTAAGTGTCAATTCAATCAATAAATATGTAAGTGTTTGTTATTATATTTAACATTTTGTAATGCTGAATCTTTATAGAAAATTAAATACAGTATGATAGTTATTTTTCCTGCTATTTCTTGGACAACATATAAATAATGATGAGGTAGTCTTTTTTTACTTAACACGTTGGGTGTATTCTATTACAATTTAATGCGAAGGTAGGCAATACAAATACCGAACAAATTCTACCAAAAAAATATTGTTAAAATTTAAAGTTAAGTTGATTTTTCATTGTTCAGAAAATATAATATTATAATATTAAGCAAAGGCAAATAATAACATTCGTCATCTGTTTTGATAATCAAATTTAAGTGTTGAAACATTTAAGATAAACTATATGTAGCCACGCCACTAATTTAAAATGTTTTAATGCGGAATCAGAAATCATTTACAGCTTCGGGTAAAAGTAATTAAAATTCCTCCCAGCTCTTTTACCACTCATGTTTTACATAGAAATTAAAAAACCTCTGCCTGGTAAGGTTTTATTTCCATTAAAAACCACACGCCCGCCTGCATATATCAAACAAACACCTCTCAAAGCTCCCGCCCGCCGGTTTGCCGTATAGCTTAAAGCTTCGAGGCTTGAAAGAGCTTTGCTGCATCAAAACACTTCCAATTTCGAGCATTTCTGTAACTATTATTTTGTAGTTGAAATAACCACGCTTGATTTGATGTAGTTTGTATCATTGAGTTTTCAAATTTAAATGTATTACACACTACAAAAAATCATTAAAAATTACTTTTGTCACCCATTTATTTGTAAGTATTTCAACGAAGAACTTTCATACAGAAAATACACATCTTTTTTCAACTGCTGTCTAAAAGAGATAACAGTATTTTTGTTTTTCGAGTATGCACCATTTTCAAACAGTCTTAAGAAATAAAAAGTACTTTTTCACATCGAAAATTAGAATATTTTATACCGAGTTTTCAAGTACATAAAACAATATTTATATATTTATAGTAGAAATAAAAGGACAATCATTCATCAAATGTAATCAAAACAATAGATAAAAAACGAAATCATAATTGAACAGAAAAAAATACAACACAAAAAGTTTGTTGTGGAATTTGGTAATTACAATGTATTTAAACAATTGTGTATATAACAAATTTAAATTATCAAATTGTTAAATATGTGTATTTATTTTTATTTAAATACTTAACATAATAACTTTTCGTCAGTTAATACACGTATGTATATGGTTTTGTGTTGTTGAGTGTAAAATATTAAACCAATAAAACACGTAATAGCAAAAAGGAATTACTTTGAATATAGTACAAGAAGAGAAACAACTTTTTAAGTATAAACCTTGAAAGTTAATACGAATAAAAATGTTTTAAAAAACTTTCACAACATAATTTGTTCATACGATTGTCCATGGGTTGATAATGGTTAAATTAGGCGCCACCGCCAACCTTTTCTACGCCCAACTCTATTATTATTATTTACCTTCACCTCCCTTTATGAAAACTACCTGTTCCGCGAAACAAATGAATAATGTATTACTGAAGTTCGTTGCCGTTTGTTTCCCTGGAATTTCTTCCCCTAAAAGACAATTTGAGTACGGTTTTCCTTTGATTGGAGCACCTGGTAGTTTTCACTGTCTCGGCATTTTCCAGCTGAACATATCCTTAATATTGATATCCAAAGATATTTCTAAAAAAATGTGTAGTAGAGAAACATATTTTAAAACGAATTCAAATCTCAAGTTATAAAGTTTTGTAAAGTTCAAATGAAAAACATTTGACTTACTGATTAAAACTAATGCATATTCTTGATAGATTCGGCGGTAACTTTGTGAAAGTTCATTTTTAATTGTGATTTACTCCTCTTTAGTGTTTGTATTTCACCACTCCTTGTGCCTAATAGAAAAGAAACATACTCGGCCTCAATTTTGCAATTTATATATTTAGAATTCGAATCAATTTTTAGTTTATTCGTCACTTTACGATATTTTGTCTGAAGATGTTTCTCAAAGATGCGAAACACATGTTACAATTTGTAACACAACCTGTGCAATAACAAAATTATCATTTTTAATTTATGATCAAACGAACGCAATTATCATAACATCATTTTTTAGCCAACCGAGCTAACTTAGTTAAATTTTTTTTTTATCCATGTCCGTTTACAATGTGGAGGATATCTTAATAGAATTTTTCTACGAGAACTGTTTGATACGATGACTAGTGGTTTACTTATCCCTTTCACTACGCCCAGTTATTTAAGCATTGGAAAGGTGGGAGAGAGTTTTTAGACATCACAAACACCCATACCTTCGAATAGAATTGATCAATCTATCGAAAAATGCTGTTCGTACTGGAACTCGAACCCGTAAGATCCGGCACGGTTGCCCACAACGCCAACCGCTGCGCCACAGCACCCGAGAGTTATATATTATCATTGAATAATCAAGCGATAATGTTTTCTAGTTCTAGTTCTAGTTTTGTTCGCGACAATACTCATGGAAGAGTGCAGGATTCAGAAAATTCAAATTTGATAATGTTTTCATTTGATAAAAATCTTATATAAACATTTTAGAGTTGTTTACCCTTATTTCAATCGAGTAATAGTTGATATTAAAATGGAATTTTACCAGTTTATTGCCGATACAATTAATTGCACTTTTAACATCGTTGAAATCAATTAAAAGCGTACCAAACAACATACCGCATGTACACTTTCAATTCTGCCTGCATCCCTACGGACCCAGACGGTCCTATCGATCCACTGCGGCCGTGAAACTTGCAGCGTGCGTGACTGTCTGTGCCGCCCACCTAGCCGCTGCCAACCCTGTCTACAACTGCACCCCATAAAACACCCCAAATCCACCCTTATCCGATTTGAAAGCAGCTCAACTCGCAAAGATTTTTATCTTCCACGACGACGAAGAAGTATTCTCCTACTTATCACTCAAAGATTGTCGTCAAGTAAAGTCGGTTTTCAATCAGATTTTCAAGTACATAAGAAAATGATCGTACGCAAAGGTAGACTCGGAGAGGCTTGCGCGAGTCCCTTGTTAAATTTATGAGAAAACAATATTATCAGATCAAATTAGTATTTAACTGCAATTCTTGACTTACAAATTATCTACGACAGCTTCAGTATAAATACTAGTACATTTTTATACATTTAAATTGATTAGTTTACTGTAAATCGCATATTGTAACATATTATAAGTTAATTAAGTAATAATCGATTGTTTATTTAATTATTGGATATAATTGTAAAGGAGTGATAAAATTACTCACTCCTTATTCGGAACACTAGCTACCCCTTGTTAACTTATTGGCAGCCCACCGCTGATTGTACACGTATACGAATTTTGGAACTCTGTATATAATACCTAGTACAATCATTTTTTTAGAATTTAAACATCATAATTGAAATAAAAAAAACGGTTACATTGTTTAGATATATTTTGATTGTTCATAACACAAATATGATATCTCCAACCCTAGTACAACACCGTCAAGATGATGTCATGTTCTGAGTAAATCGCATTTGGGGTTTTCAACTTTCTTTATTTGTTTATCTTAACATAAGTTGAAACTGACTGCATTGTACGTATTATGTTTAAGGCATAACTATTACACATTTCCTGGTACTGCATAGCCATATTATAATTATAGCAGTGTTGTTCCAGATATGTTAAAATATTTGAAATTACAATACTAATGAAATAATTCGTATAATGTACAAGTTGAGATATGGCAGTCTTGCACTATTATAACTATACACTTATATTTGATATGGTATTTACAACTAAAAACCGAGATTATATGGTTCAGCTTATTTTGTTAATATATGTAATACATTTTCTGTGCATAGATATTTTGCACAAGTTTTTCAATAAACAATTTATACATTAAGCAAATAGAAGATTATATATATCATTGACTAAATTACGTTAATTAAAAATAAAACTGTCACCGATAGATTGTCTGTAATAACTTTTAATTCACAAAATCTCGATGGGTTGATAAAACGGCGCATCTTATGGTATGTTACTATACTGGTAGAGTGGTGGAAGTTGGTAAGTAAGACTGAGTGAATGATGTGAGCTTTGATTATTGTACGTTGCATAGATAATTTATGCCGATTTGACAAAAATAAAGATACGAATTAGCAAACAGAGACACTAGCATGCCTTCAATATTGACAATAATTACCGATAAAATAAATTGCTGTTTTTATCAAACTGATTCAATAAATACACTTACTTAGTTATTCCAGACAAATAATTAATTTCAAAGAATTTCATTGTGTACTTACCTTATTTTTTTATATTAAATTACTTAGCGAATTCTACCAGTACGGTCACTGTACCTTGTATTAAGAATAATTGCCAATGGCTGTTGATAGAATTGATTGAGTTGGCATTTATTAGAATTTAGTAGAACTGCATTGTATAAAATTGTAATTGTATAAAGATCCAAGTATTTTAGCTGTACAAATAGTATTTTATAATAATATATGGTTGATAGCTATTTTGGTTTGCGAATTTATGTTTAAACTATGTTTAAACGTCATTAACTTATATACTGCGTTAAAAGAAATACATATAACCTTGCATCCTCTCGTTTACCCTAATATCCTAACATATATATAGTTTTTTTTTCACCCTGAGGGAAGCTAGTCCCAATTTTATTGAATTCCGTAAAATAATTTCCATGCTTGTATTTTATTTTGATTTAAAGTAACAATTGCATAGAATATTTAAATCATCACAAGATAAAAAATGATGTTAAAAAAGAGAAATAAAAAATGCTTTGGCTTAAAGAATAATAAAGTTCAGTGACACGAAAGACTTTTCGAAAATGGCAATAATACCAAATTGATATTTAACGATGCATTTCATTGCATGAGATATTTTTCCGACAAGTAAAAAAGAAAGCCATCCGATATTTTCACAAAGACGGTGAAAATGGGGGTAAGCCCAAGGACTGGGGGGCAGACATTACATTACTAGAGGAATAGCGCAGTTAAAAAGAAAAATGCTTTGGCGGCCAAAGACGCAGGCTCGTGAAAACTCGAATTATGGGAGGAGGAAAGGGAAACTAACCCTGACACAAAAGGGAAAGCCTATTTATTTATGTATATATACATACGCTTCGCTTTTATTAGGGTATTTCGATGCTAAACCTTGCAAATAAATACAAACATTTAAGATAAATGTTTGTTAGTTCTTTAATGTGTTCGATAAATACAGTTTTACACAGAAAAAGTTCGAATATTAGATCAATTTACATTTTTATACAGTAAAATATTTGTGCAGTTGTACCGATTAAATAGTTCAATGATACGTGTTAGACATGATATTAATTCAAATAAGTAAATAAATTTAAAATTTCGACTGAAGGTTCTTGGTTGAAATTACAATATTAAATTTAAATCGTTCAAATTATGTACATTCACACAATTTTTGTGCATCCGTGTACTTGAACGCCGAAGATGCTGAATTTTGATAACTTTAAATGGTCATATTTAATGCCAATCACTGAAAAATTTGGCGACCGTTGTATTGTCAAATTTTGTCACAAGTGATACTATAGGGTAAGGAAAACTTATTCTTAATAAAGTAGAGGAGAGCAGGGAAGTAAAGATTGAAAAAGACAATAATATATTACAGATTCTTGTATAATTTAATTGGTTATTGAAAACTGACGGAAGTATTATTGCTTTCGGACAAGTTGTGTCAAATTTATTTTAGATGATAGCATTTTAAGGGCTTAAATTTAACGGGGTTGAATTAAATATGGGCTTAAACTCGTGGCACGCTTTTTTACGAATTTCGTTTATCTTTTGCGCGAGGCGAAAGTAAAAAAAGCAGCGAAGCGTAAATTTACGCCATCCATCATAATGATATCAAGGCAGTTACAGGGCGAAAAGTAAGCCGAAATAATACGAAATATTTGAGAAACTCGAGGAAATGTAGACGCAAGTCGACTGGAAATTTTTAATAAAGAAAGATAAATGCGTCAGAAAATTATTTTTATTTTTTGTTTTGAAAGATATATTATAATTTAATTCATTACGGGAGAAAAATACGTAACACTTTAAATCAGGGATTCTCAACCGGGGCCCACAGCATGTTCCAAGGGGGGCACAGAAAAATAATAATTTTAGGGGAGCCACAGTACAGTTTTGGTGGGCTACGGGCACCATAGGTAAATGGTTTTAAATAAGGTGTTCAAGTTAAAAATTATTTTGAAATCACTTTTTTCCCCAGTCATCAATCTCGAGATCCCGAAATAATTATGTCTCGAGCTTCGAAAACTAATGACAACGGGGATGGGGGTCACGGAAAAATATTAGACTAAAAGGGGGCCACGGGCTCAAAAAGGTTGACAAACTATGCTTCAATATAATCTTTAAATCATAAAGCAAGAGTGAAAAAAATGTAGGACAGTTTTAAGAAAAAGGTTTTTATAGGATATGGTTCCTGCGTAAATAGCTCATTGTCTAACTAAAAGGTGTTGGTAATCTACATGGTGACTGGCCTAGAATTGTTAAACACAATCAATGGGACATCATGAAATGAATTCTGAACGAGCATAACTGTTTACTGCGGTTCGTCCTTACATGGGTCCAATTGGCCACGCTGATATAATTGCAACCAAGGCTAACTTCACGGTATTTGAAAAAAATGACAATTAATTTGGGGACTGTCATAGCTTCGGTTCCTCGCTCAGCAATTAATGTCATATTGACTACTCATCTATAGGCATTCGCCGTTTGCTTAAAATATTACCTCTGTATTGTTTGGAAGCCAGTTGTTCTTCAGTAAAAATAAAATTATCGTCGTTATTATCTTTCTTTCTCACTTTAATAACAGTTATCAAATCAAACAAAATGACCTATCATGTTTTCGTAGCAAACTCTATTCGTTCGTTTATGCCATAGTAACTAATTTCCCATGTCTAAATGAGTGGAGACATACTGGCTATCCCGATCGCTGCAAATCTTTACAATACTGTTTCAAAGTTCAGTAGTTCACGGAAGTCCTATACAGCAGTGGCGGTTCGTGACCTAAAATCTTGGGTGGGCTAGAAAAAAGTTCAATATTGTGTACTATTTACAAAATTGTACATGTTTCCACTTCACATTATACATTAATCTACAAACAAATTAACAAATACTACGACACTACTGCAAAGCATAAATTATTAAATAATAAAATCAAAGCTAATTTAAGTAATAAATAATAGAATAGTAAAAACTGGACCTCAAATTATTCTCCTTCAAAGTGAACTAAAATGTACAAAAAGCCGTACGGAACTGTCATACAATACAGCGAGATTGGTATTTGTGTTGGTGATTTTGTATGTATGAGCTTGTTTTAAGTAGCCCGCTGACGTATGACTGCAGGCTGAGACGTATGAGGCGCAGTCGTGTACCGAATCGTAAGTTTTTTTCTACACATTTTAGGTGAAAAATACAGGTCGTGCTGAGCCCACCTAGCCCAGTACGTAGAACCGCCACTGCTATACAGGTGTGCATCGAGCAAAGAGTGCAAGAGGTAAATTTTTATTTTTTGACTAATATGTTATGGAAGGCGGTTGTGAAATCAGACCCTGCATATAATTACGCAACGGATGGAAGTGAGATAACCATATTGTGTATATACAAATATGGTGGTATGCACAATGCGCTTGTATTTGCGACCAATCCTTTCTACGTTTAGCATTTTGCCGGCCGAGTGCACAAATGAAATGCATCGTTGATTGCGCCCGTTGATGGGTTTGTTCAATTCATACTAGTGATGTTCTAATAGTACGATCAAACCTAGATATCCAATTTGATAATTTGTCAAAAAATAGTTCGTTCAGTTCCTTAGTCAGACAATTCCGAAAAAACTTAAAATTCTCATTAAATCAATCAATATTAAAAAAAAATTCAATCTGAAAAACATTCGAATATTTATAGAGCACCAAAGCTTCATCTGAATGCATAATTATTGTGTTTCCTACCGGTATCCCAGGTGCGAATGAAACAAATGTCGTAACGCACATAAGAAAGAGGGAGATATAATACTGTTAAGTTAGTTTAAATCCTAATGCAGATTTTTTATAAAATTTAAAAAATGGTCGATGCCAACACGAATTAGTGCACCAAGGTTCTATCTACAGATTTCTTTCAGCCATTTAAGAACATTTGATAGCACCGAAGTTCTATGTGAAGTTTCGTCTATTGTAAATATTCTAATATAAGTACGCCATAGAAATAAAATTAATTTGTTATATATACATTTAATTCAAATTATATTTATACTTGTAAATAATTCACTTTTAATCTAAAAAAAAAATATCGGTTCTACAAAAAGTTACATCTTCTGAAATTGTCTCCCCTGCATAGTTTTAGTTTTTTCAGATGAAACCTTGTTGCAACAAAGTGATGAGGTATGTGTAAAAATCAGTGGCGGATTAAGCATGTGGTAGGCCTCAGGCGCAATCAAATTTGGAGGCTCTGTTTTCCGGATATCTCAAAAACGTCAAAAAATTACATCTAAAATAAAAAAATATATAAAATAATCTGAACAAAAAGTATATGGGTTATATTATCTAAGCTATTTGTGAAGCCCCATAAGCTTCGGAAGCCCCAAGCGCGCGCCTCGTTCGATTTTAGGCTAATCCGCCACTGCTTATAATCAGATAATTACAAAATGACTATAAAAAATATGCTAATGCTGATAAATATCTAAAGAATTAAACATAATATTTCTATAATCTACGTCGTTGTACGAATATTCCACAATTGAACCCAACTTAAATACTTAATCTGTAAACACTTGTCGATAAAATTAATAAATCTCAGGCAACAAATGAATAATAATTGATATATGATGAAATTTTGAAAAATAAAACATTTCCCATTATCTTAAAACAGGATATTTAGAGCAGTCAATACGATCGATATATTTAATTAATTTCTTAGCAGAAGCTAGAAAGTATACTAACACATATAAGTCTCTGGTTTCTTTTTATACAACGCGAACCGGTTGATAGTCATCGAAAGTGCCATCACTATTGTATTAGCGGTGCTCGAGGCGGTCATGTGTGAACTCGGTGATAGATCAAAATTATTACTAAACACACTTATCGGCTCGTACTTACAATAATGAAAAACGTAATGCGGACAGTGATTTCTGTAATCTGTATGTACAATATTTAATTGCATATATTTATATGCATGTTTTCACAAAAAGCGTCGGTGAAAAACAGGGTAGGTCAGATGGTTATATTTTAATTGTTTATTACGTGGGAATGATTTGGGTTAGTTTATCTTAAACTGTGTAATTAAAATGATGAGTAACTAACT
Source organism: Himalopsyche anomala (assembly GCA_031772345.1). Taxonomy (NCBI): domain Eukaryota; kingdom Metazoa; phylum Arthropoda; class Insecta; order Trichoptera; family Rhyacophilidae; genus Himalopsyche; species Himalopsyche anomala. The sequence continues at coordinate 6,554,487 of CM062841.1, read as the reverse complement.
AAATAGTTTTTTTAATACTTTCCCCTAAATTTATTATGTTTGGTTGTTTTACTACTCTTATTTTGGTATAGACCAGTGGTTCCCAAAGTAGTCCCTACGGACTTTCGGGGGTCCTTGAGATCGCTGAGGGAGTCAGTGAGAAATTAAAAATCATTTGATGGTGCGTGGACAACGTCAGGGGGTCCGTGAAAGAATATATATAAACATATTCCTGACACCTTTTTCACTGCTATGAAAGCTTAAATAAATAAAATACATGAGAAAACAAGTAATGACAATCATGGATTAAATCGTTGAACATAAATGATCTAAAATCAACCCATCAAGTTCACCCATCTCAATGTAATAAAATGTGTTCTTGTATTTTCAAACAAAATTTATAATGTCGTCATTTTAAAAACGTTCATTATTAACATTACCATTTACCATTCAGAGCATTAAAATGAAATTCATTATTTCACTTGGGGGTCTTTGGTCAGATTTTTGCTTTAAGAGGGGTCCATGAGCATAATTAGTTTGGGAACTAATTATGCTCATGCATAATAATTAGACTGGAGAACGTGTGGACATTTAACCGAGTTTATATCGATAGGATTTCTTCTACGCGAACTGCATGTTAATTAGTATATCATCCTTTCATTTTTTTGTAAAGATACTTACAAGGAAAAGACTATGATGCGACAAGTGGTCAGCTAATCTCTCTCACCACGACCGCTTTAACCCTACAGAGACGAGAGCTTTTCTTCGATAATAAGAATATTTGTTTAAGCCATATTGAAGTCACGGATAACTTTTATTCCTAACAAAATTTAAAAAAAAAACGCAAAGTCGTTATATAGAAACCCCGCATGACTATATGGTCATGCTCATCTTTTTATTACCGTGTAATATTGCGTACGGACAGTAGTAAGGACGAGCGTGACCGTATGGGCACCCAAACATTCGGGGTTGAAATATAGCTAAACGTGGAATTTAAAAAAATATTTACAATTTGACCTGTTTAGATCAACATAATTTCATCACAAATATATTTTTGTTTAAAGTAGTGTAAATAATTTGATGTTTTGATAAAAAATAATTAACAGTTTCAAAAAATCGCATGTGCTATTGGTGGCCGTTTCTGTTCCTGCGACTGATGACTCACTGAAGTCTGTACCCTTCTTAACCAAATATGAGTGAAAGCAACGATATTCAGGTAGAAAAAGGATGAATAGTAGGATCAATAGACAACGGTGTTTACTGTGACCATATGGTCACGCTCGTTCTTGGAGGGTTAATTAAGAATCGGATGGGTGGAAGAGAATTTTTACATTATAGCATTAAGGCTTTTTTCTCATATAACGTAGTGGGACAGAATTTTAAAATAATGTATTGTTGATATTTGGCTCAGTTGACTTATGAGTTTGCCGATCACTGTGTTAGTAGATTCATTTGGCATTATTTAATTGTGTTTTTGTTCCTTTGCACAGATGTTATCGCTTAATGATTTGTACATATATGATACTTACAAATCATCGAGGTTACCAGAAGGAATAATCATTCTCAAGTCATGCCTGTAATGAAAAGGCTATTGATATAATCTAACAATCGCATTTAGTAATTGAAGTCGTTGTTCTGGCGAGCAAAAGAGACGTATGTGACAAAATTTATATCGTAAATACAAGCCATTTTGTTTACCAAAGTTTTTAGAACATTTATTGTGTTAATATAACTGTAATTTTTAGTAGAATGGTGTTATATTAAAAAAAACACACACACTCTTTGTACATTATTTTTTTATACAGATCAGAACCTGTTTCGCTTATCGCGAGCATAATCAACCGATGAAAAATAAGTTATATGAAATTTAGTAACTAAAACTAATTATGAAAAAATTGATACACAAAATACAAGAATACAAATAACTGGTCCGTGGTGCAATGGTCACAGTGTTGGACTTCCGTGACGAATCTCACGGGTTCAAATTAATGTACGAGCAGCACTTTTTTCAACTCATTAATCAATCGATTTCTGTTCCAAGGCAAGGTTATTTTGCAATCCTAAAATAACTACGTGGTGATTCCGATTAGCTAGTCCTGTCCTAGCCTTATATCTCTACGTTCTTCAAAAACTTATGTTGAGATACCTTTATTAGGAGGCCACTTTTTCTACATAGGGAACGGATATAAATAACAAAAAATACAAATTATAAATAAATGAAATTTAAATATCTGTTAGTAAAAGACTTATTATCTGTAATCTGTAATTATTTGTGTAAGGGAATAATTAGCAATTGTATTTAAACTCTAAATATTTTTCTAAGCAAAACTTTGTTTTATGTGACTTATAAATGTCATATTCTTTCAGACACTGGCAACATATTAAAAAAAATGTTTCGTGTTGAATAAGGAAAAAAATGTTTTTATTCCTCTACAATTTTACACAAGCTGTGTAAATTTCAAATTGAAAATTAACACAATGAATTGTGCGAAGAAAATGAGGTGCATTCAATTTTATTTACTAAGATAAACATTCATTTTCCCGCCACGCCCCCATTATTGATTCGATATAATAATTTGAAAACTTTCTAAAATGGCGACCGAACATTATTTTAAAATGGCGGCGGACGGAGATAAAACATTGTTTTATTTTTGCATTAGCTTTTCACCTCTGCGTTTGTTCGCGAGAGGGATGGGAAACTCTCGGCAGAGTAAATATGCAAATTGAATTATTTTTTCTCATACTTTGAGAAATAATTCAACGTCGAGTATCAGACTTCCGTGCTTTGGTGAGCGTAACAGCTCTAAATGAAATTCTATACGGCTCGTATTTTTCTGGTCAGAATTTAAATAACATTGGTCAGAATTTATATTAAATGGTCATAATATAGCGGTCAGAATAAATAGTCTTAATTTAAATGGAATTTAAAAAAAACCTAACCTAACCTACTAACCAAAATTGTTATTAAATATTCTGACCGTATAATATTTTTATTCTGACCAAAAATTGATTTAAATTCTGACCATTTAATTTATTTCCATTCTATACACGTAGTAAGTATAATGTGTTTCTATTTAGCAAAACATACATATGTTAGAGTCTAAATAGACAGATGTTTCGTTCAATCCAGATTTTGAACGAGGAGTTTATAAATATGATTAGCAATCAATCTTTCAGTATATTATACCGACAACTCATGTGATGTTTATCTTTTATATGCACTGTTTTTTACTTTTCCATGAAAATCTTCCACTCCGTGACAGGTTATTTATCGAGGAATGTTCTAAAAGCAATCTATAGAAGTAGAAAAGACTACATGGACTCTGCTGGAGAGACTGCAAACTCTAAATTTATATTAAACTTTGAGGCAAGACATTTTGGTTTTTGGAATAGAAAACAAGAATAAAAATATGAATGTGACAACTAATAAAAAGTTTTTTTTTTTTTTTAAACCATGTCCGCTCCCAATGTGGAGCGTATGGACTCCTAACGGAGTTTATCTTAACAGAAGTGTTTCTACGAGAACTGCTTGTTAATCAGTTGCTCAACCTCTCTTTTCCCGAAGAGAGTAGGGATAGAAGGATAGGGCTAGGACAGGACTAGTGGTAAGCTAATCGCTCTCGATACACCCTGTTCATAGGATAGGTGAGAGGGGGAATTTTCAACACGTCACATACATCCATGCCTTTGAACAGAAATTCATTAATTGATTGAAAAATCAATTTATAAAACTTCCGTGCCGGGATTTGAACCCGTGCCCTCCGTAGCCGAAGCCAACAACGCTGACCACTCTACTACACAGGCGGCAATAAAAAGTATATTTGCATTAAATTTTCCATCGTTTAAATTAAAAAAAAAACAACGATATTATATAAAATTTAAAGGCTTTAAAACATTGCTAAAAGTATATGGTTTCTTGGCGCATAAATAAATGGTTGCCATGTGCTGATTGATGATTTGTTGAAATTGCTCCGATAAAACAAACGGAATTTTCATTGTGCATAATTGTATTGATTGGCTGAGAGTTTTATCAAATGTAATATGTATATACAAGGTGTAGAGAGATGATAAAACAATCGATTCACACAATTACGAGGCATTACATTGTTGTACGAGAATGATCAATTTAATATCTCACAGATGAACAATATAATGTCTTTCATTGAACAACTTGTAACTGCTGTTAGACTGTCGGTGAGAAGAAAAATAAGATATGCAAGGGAAAATTCAATAATTTTGCATAACTTTGACAGTGTAAGTGAGCTGAAAATTTAATATCAGTGCCGTCATAAGCATATTTACCATTAAAACGTTAAAACATATCGACTATGGAAAGGAAAAAGGACGTAACCCACAGTTTTTTCAAAACAGGTTTTTTTCGATAATCACAATGTATTAAACTTGATACACGTTCTATCACAAGGATGCAAGCTGTCAATGTCAAATTAGTATCTAAATTTGGCTTTTATGTTTAAAAAAAGTGACATTGTAAAATATTAAAACCAAGAAAAAAGACTGAAACAAAGATTTTTCTAGACAATTTATTTGATTAATATTAAATTATGTCAATTAACCACAAGTTTAGTAGTCTCCGTGAAATTCAAGGTTGTGTATATTTCATAATTTGCATAGGGCCCCAAATCATCAAAACACGCTTTTTGCGCCTCCTGTAAAATTTGATTTGTGTGAGTTACGTCTTTTTTCTTTTCCATAGTCAATTTGCATATTTAAAATTCAACAAACATATTTCGAAAACAATTCAAATTCGATTTTCTCTGTGAGAATCAATTATCAAAAGAGAGATGGAAAATACACATATTTCAACACGATATAACTGTTAAATGACTGTTTTTGTACTTGAAGTATAGCTGGATTACAAAAGAAAAAAAAATTAAGCAATGTTTAATAGAATTTAATAAAATTCTAATTAAACATTCAATAATCTAATTCTAATAAGAACGATTCAAATTTAATATTGAAATTCCACTAAGCACCTTCACTCGAAATCTTAAATTATAGAATTTTATAGTAAAATTTAAAAAAAATATCGTCTTAGTATCGTCTCAAAAGATTGCATTTAACATACAGAAGGCTCTTAAAATGATTATCTCATATTAAAAATTGTAGACGTGTATCACTTTCTCAGAGCTCTGTTTATTAAGATTGGGTGGAGTTGGAAATAATGAAAACATCACGAAGATACAAATTTAAAAGTTGATGTATGAAAATGTACATTGAATCTCTGATCTCCACTGGTATAAAAACAATCTTTACACATACTTATTAATTGCCATTAAATAACATATTTGCATGTTGAAGTAAATGTGGCTGATAAACATACATTTATCTTAATATCGTGATAATGCCCAACATGAATATTTATAGTTTGTTTACAAAACGTTTCCACATTACTGGATAGATCGACAGGGAGTTCATAAGTCACGTTCTTAAACGATACGTAGGTACTCACATATTCATAATAATATGATGGCACACGGTGGTCACGAAAAATCGTGCACTTTCACTGGGTACTACCGCCGGAGACAGCATGGAACACATAAGTATATTACATTATGTATGTATGACACAACACGTGATTTGTTAACATTATTTAATATATTATACCATCCGGTAGTTCTGGGTATATAAACGATGATGGATGAATTGATCGCTTAAGCACTCACACACCAGCGGGAAAATTCCGTAAGATATTGCGTTGGTGTGTGGGTTACTTTATTAAGAGCCAGTCAAAATTCGTTGAATGTTTTTTTTACTTATATATTTTTAAAAATCCAAGGTGTAGTACCAGTCTGCCAATGCAGATGACACTGCGGAGATCTTTAACAGTTATTGCCTCGAAGTAGATAAAATCTAAGAGGTTTATGAGTGAGCTAAGACGAATACTATTTAAAATTTATTAAAGTGGATTTTGTTGGGATTGTTTTCTTTGCCGATTTCTAATGTTTTTTTCTACTAATTTATTTACAATATTATTTTAATATTTCTTTTTATATTTCAAAAGCAATAAATCTATAATTTGCACTATTTTGCGCATTGATTTAATATGATCAAATGCCCGTGAAGAGCGAAACCGGTCCTGAAGATTTCAAATATATGTGGAATTGGAACAAAAGACTGTTTTATTTTTTTCATCTTATGCCTCTCCACCAAGTATTTATTTAAAATGAACACCTTAAAAGTGATAAAATAAATAAATGAATCATTTAAACATTTTTGAAATTAAAACAAAAAAATCACTATTACTACACTCATATAATTAATAGCCACATAACAAATTTTCGATGAAACGTATTTAAAGTAATCTTACTATAGGGATGTTAACTATATCAAAAATCAGACTAGTTATAATATTAGCTGCGGTGTGCTCTGAGAATTACATATTCTGAATTACATAATTACTGCTTTGTTGATTGAATATGATAGGCATGTAAGAATTGTAACATTTCAATTAAATACGTATAAATAACAGATGTTTGTTTTATAAATAAAATATAGATATAAACATCTATATCCGAGTATAAAATATTCGTTTTAATTTATCACCGTCGTATCGTTTTCATTTGCCAGAAAATGAAAGAACAATTAAATTAGACGATCAATCAACATCTTGTGTTAGCGCAGCTGACAGGCGTCTATTAACAGGTTAATCTGATGTTAGTTCGCGAAATCCATTGTAAGCTATCCTCATTAAACAATTAACTAAATGCGTATACGAAATGGTGATTACGTGCCTCAGAAATGAATACATTAACTATTATATTATGGGATACAAAAGAGTAGACGTGCATTTAAATATATACAATAATATATTACTAGTTTTTAACCTTTTCTATGCCAGAGACGCTTATTTCTTTAACTATGATGTGACCGGATTACACCGAGGCATGTTTGATTTTTAAAATAGTATTTTTATTTTTTGTCAATTTTAGGCAGCACTAATTGCTACTATTTCAATTAGAATAAGTGATATTTTAATAACACAATAAAATGAATTTGAATCGTTCAAATTATGTACGTTGACACAAATTTTGTCAGTAACGACCCGGGTTTCGCCTTTCAGAAAATAAAATGAGTATTTTAGTCAAACTAATAATAGCGACGTTGGAACATTTAGTGACAAATTACAATGGAATAGATTGCACGGAGCGTATTGTACGCTATAATTTCGCACTGCACTCAAGTATTGAAGTGGTATTGTAAACACACAATAAAAAACTTTGAAATGCAACATCATTGTTTAAATTCGTTAAGGCAAATAATAATGTGCCATTGTTTAATACGAATCAAAATACTTGTAAAGGGCTCTCAAAAATATTATATATCGTAATGGTACTCGAAATTTCCTCTATTATAGTTTGGTGCCCATTCGATTCAAGCCATAGACGATAGGTACACACAATTGCTAAATTGTTACCGAGGTTATTAAAATTACGATGGCATATATCTGTAAATAGCTATTTTTGATCAAGTAGTCTTAACGTAGTAACCAAACGCCATTTCAACGATCGTATTCTATTAATTCTCAGTGCTGATAAACGGTAGCGAATGGTATGTACCTTGTAAAGTCGCGACTCGCGAGAATAAGTGCATTCATCGATTATTAGGGTTCAGTCGATTCGCTTTTGTGAGAAACTCTTAAATTAAGGGACGGAATAGTCAACGCCGTGATTGCTGACCCAATAGCTAATGTCACATGATTAAAAATTTACTTTAGGACAAAGAGTATTAAAGGTAATCGTTCTATAGGGTTGATTAATATATGTATCTACAATCAGACTACTTATAATATGAGCTGCGGTGTGCAACGGTTATAGGCAGCGGTTCATATCACTGGTTAGAGGTCAAACTTGCTCGACTCTTCTACAACAGTTTCCATGTACTCGTAGGAACCGAATAATGCTGGCATGTACGGAGTTAACATGACAGTAATTATCTCGTGAGATTAAAATCCAAATATCTGTCACCTTTTTTACTATTTTTAATTAAACTTGTGGTAAGATCGGGGTCGCAGTATTGTATGATAGTAACTTGAAGTTGGTAGTTTTTTAAGCGACCCTGCAGCTCTGAATTTGATTCAAATAAGTAAGCGTGACTCATACACCCAAGTATACAATAATATAGCATAATAAGTAAATGGATATTTATTAAGCACACAAAGCTTTGTGTACACAATTGTGATACCTTATATATTGGTACACAGTTTCCGGTGTGCATTTGAGTGTTAAAGCGTGTAATTCACGAAACATTTAACCATAGCATTGTTCTTTCGCGCGCGTGAACAGCCATTGTTTTTTGTTTTTTTGATATTTTTTTTATTTTTTTACTCCCGCTGTGCATGAACACGCGTGAGTCGCCCGCCTGTTGGGCTTGGAGCTTTTACGCATACAACAATGATTCTTTCGGCGGATTTAACTGATGCTTTTCAACGAACGGATTCTTCCGAATAAGAATCTTTCGAACACAGAACCTTCCACACACAGAACCTTGCGGACATAGAATACTCCATACTCCGGACATTTAAATATTTTAAATACAAAAATTATTGTTTTATTATCACGTATAATGACAATTATGCCAAATACAAAAACAAGGAAAATATTTGATTTGGAGTATTCTATGTCCGGAAGGTTCTGTGTACGGAGTTTTCTTGTTCGGAGAATTCGTGTTTGGATGAATCTTGTTTGGAACAATCACCGAATCCTTTTCAACCTCTCAATGATTTAATCTAGTTATTTCTTATTTACCGTAATATTTTTCAAATTAATACTTTCTCAGATTATTTATTATTTGATAGGCCAACATGGAAATCTGGCGCTATAACGTAATATAATGCATACATTCTAAAGAAGTGTCAGTCAAGGACGTCCAATAAGGCAGTTGCCCAAGGGCGGCAAGTCCAAGGGAGTGGCAAATGGTGTCAGAATAAATTTAAAAAATGTCAATAAATACATTTTAAATAGCAATAATATTATGACATAAGAGTTATCAGTAGTTAAGTTTATCGAAAAAACCTTCATTAAATATGGCATTTACTGATGGCAACACTACATAGGCGATAGCTTCGGTGTAAATTAATAAAGGCGAGCGGGAATGGCCTGTGTCATAAAAGCTCTTAAGAGCCAATTATTTTTTTAAGGATGTATCTGTGTTGAGGATTTAAATGTCTACATTTTTATTCTTAGAGTTATCGGAGATAATGAAAAGAAATACACTTAAGCTCTTATGGCTTTAAACATTGCATATTTTTATTTAGAAAAATAGTAAGGGCGCTATTTAAAACATTGCCTAGAGGCGGCACATTGCCTAGGAACTTCACTGTATGAAGTTGTTGGTGACCGCAGCAAAAGCATGTGGTGGCCACACATGATAACCACTAGTCTAGAAGCAGGTGTCACACTTAGGTAGCATAATCAGTTGAGTAACATAGATGTTACATTTTTTCCAATCTTTTCTTGACAAATAAATCGGTTCTGATTAGGGTATCCAATCCCGGAGCCTTTTTCCAATCCCGGGATTGAGATAAATTTACCGAGGAATTTGAAATCTCCGATTTGGTATACTTTTTCCCCGAATTCCCACAAAACCTCGTTTTTTTTTTTTTTTAGCTCACCGAGGAATTTGAAATCCTCAATTTGGTATACTTTTTCCCCGAATTCTCACAAAACCTCGTTTTTTTTTTTTTTTAGCTCACCGAGGAATTTGAAATCCACAATTTGGTATACTTTTTCCCCGAATTCCGACAAAACCTCGTTTCATCTCACTTTTCGAGATTTACTACAAAATTCTCAATCCCGAAATCCCGGGATCGCGACCATGTCAATCCCGGAATTTCGGGATCAGAAAATTGAACGGGATCCCGGGATTGGATGCCCTAGTTCTGATTGATGAGAGTCCGAGACAAAATCCGTCGCAGTGTGACTAAAATCTCAGCGAATGAGTAGCACGAACGGAAGTTGAACTCAGGACTTTGGAAAAAACGCTCCTCCTCAGTTCAATGACTGACTTCCTTCCGGATATCATGATACTTTACTTACAAGATTTGTTTAAGATTATTTCATATTAAGTAACCAATAAATAATTTTGATTTCTTTACTAACTGGTAATTCTTACGTTACGTACTCTCAGTGAAATAGTATCGTAAGTCTAAATTTGTAATTTTTTAGATGTTGGATGTGTGTGTGTGTTTTTAATATTTCTGTTGCAGTAAGCCAATACGGTAATAGACATAAATAAAAACATATTTAGTAAGCCAATAGTCGGGTCCATGGGAAAGTGCTCATCGTCGATGGTTTCCATGCCGGACCTTACGGTTTCGAATCCCTTTTTTTAATCGATTTCTTTTCGAAGGCATGGATGTTTGTGATGCCTAAAAATTCCATCCCACGCTTCTAATACTAAAATAATGGGGCGTACGGAAAGCGACTAGTATACCACTAGTTCTATCCTACTATCCTTTATATCCCTACTATTTTCGAAAATAAGAAAGGTTGAACAACTGGGTAACAAGCAGTTCTCGTTGAAAATTCTGTTGAAATACCTCCATTACAAGACCATAATCTTTACAATAAAACCAATAAGTTATGTTTATCGGAATTAACTGCTTCCATGCGAAGACGCTATTGTTAATGCATTTTTTCTATTGGTTGATTTTGAATATATTTTTTTACTAACACCAATTTCTTAATCGATTATTCTATTGGATTACATTCTTTGAAGTTCTCGTATACAAATAAATATTGATTCAAAATAATCATTAAAATTTGGTATTTATTTTCGTCAACAAGTGGAATAATTTCACTTTAAAAATAATCCCTTCAATGACGAACATATTATATTATTCAAAATTAATAACATTGCTACCCTACTTTTTGTGTTGCTAAGTGTGATGATACCCTTTTCTTTCTTAACTTTTCCGGTTCTAAGCTCAAGAAACGCGACCCCAATACCCACATTTTCTTAAATATCTATTTTAATATGGGTGATACAATGTTTATATTTAAGGTATTTTTATATCATAGTTTTTTGGACCTTTTGTAGAAGAAAAAAAATATATTCGATCGCTATTTCCGTCTCTATTAAATAAAAACGATCCTCAAAGTAGAACAAAAAAACGGTTTGATGTGTACGAAGATAATAATTTATGTATCCTCGAATACTATTCTCAAAAAAAACAATATCTTACTTACATCGATGCCTCATTTTATATAAGTGCTGGCAACATGAGAAGGCGCGATAATAATTACAGATAACAGAGCGATAAGCGGTCGCTCGTAAAATATCATTTGCTAAATCTCGTCAGTTGCGATTTCATATGTGTGCTGGGATGACGTCTTTTTTACGCGCAACTTAAAATATGATTATTTATTTAAAAAAACACGGATTTTTATAAAACAATGTATGAGGAATGATGCAGAGAGATATTTTAAAGCCTTTAGACTATTTTTTTTTTGAAATTCATAAGAATAAGGCCAATAATGAGGAAACCACTGGGGTCCCTAAACGACCCCCATCGGTCGAGAGGTATTTTTCTTGTCTCCGAGCCGCGAGTGTTAAAAACCATGTCATAACAAAGCATCCGAAGATGCTTTTTAGTTAAGAGAAATCAGTACCACGTCTAGTTAGACCACGCGTTAAATAATAAAGCAATTAATTAAGATTATGTATTCCTCTCCGAAACAATCGAAAGAATTAACAAAAAGTTTTACAATGTTAAAATGACGCTACAACTGAGCTATGGCAAGCACCATCGCGTCGTCGATCAAAAAGACGATGCAGTCGCCTCGATTTCCCTAAGCGTCGAACGGCTTTATCTGGCATCTGAATGGACAGCGTGCCGGGCTCGGATCCCGCCCGTGGCAACGTTTTCTAACTCGGACATATTATTATTCCTAACGAGCAATTAATGGCAAACAATCACGCGCACGAACAGGCACACCCGCGGTTGATTCAACTACATCTGGACGAAAATTTGAGACGGTGAAAAAATGTGATTTCAGAGTTATTATTTGCCTAAGTCGACGGTCACTCGCCGAATCTAAACCAATAGACACGTTGAGAGCCGCTGATTTTAAAATCGATAAAATATAAAAGATCCTCTCTCAATTAGAAGCATATAGATCAGTGGAGGGGAACCTGCGGTCTCTTGGATACTCTATTGCGGCCTTTTGACTTGATCAAAATTTTGACTTATCCTTATTATTATACGCATCCGTTTGGAAAAAGAGCGTAATCAAACATAATTTAAAAAAGGGGGAGTGTGTCAACGTTTTCTTTACTACGGCCTTATGTTGAATCAGATAAATGAATGTGGCCTTTAGAAATGAAAAGGTTCCCCACCTCTGATATAGATCCTTAAAACAAACTCTGCTAGTAATTAAGAATTTCGAAAGTGCTTCTTAGCCTTTTAGCTGCCGTAGGTAATTAATGGTAATTACCTAGCACGCCGGCTATAATTTGCAACTATTAATTTAATTATTTATTGACGAGATAACTCGTCTCTGGCGTGTTGAGCACGAAAAAATTTACGAGATATCTCGTCTGTGGCAGCCATTGAGTTTAAGCATTATCAACGGACACTCGCCACGAGAGAAAGCAGTCCTGATTTAGAATAAATAATGTGGAATTTGTAAAAAAATGTTTTACTTTTTAATATAATGTAGTATTGAGTTCCAAAATATTAATTTAATACAAATGTAATACCAACATTGACCAGCAAGTCATCATCGGAATAAAAATATGTTTGCCGTATTTTCAATTCGTTTGTTATAGACAAACGAACCATCTTGGAAAAGCGATTTTTATTATGTATACAAAATAAAAATGTTAGAGCAACGTCCATTTTGATATTCTCGTGGAATCAAATAATTTTGCCTTCTCCATACTTGCGCAAATTTGGGCTGTAATACCATTAAAAACGTAATTTGGTAAAGTTAACTGTCGCTTTTTTATTGTTTTTTCCAGTCGAATTTGCGCATGTCTGTACGCACCTTAAGGTGTTGATGTTGTATTTTGACTTACAAACTCATTTAGATGTCAAACGCAATCAATTGGTGATTTCTTAATGCGAACATCACGCAAACCATGCAGTCAATAAATTATATCAATGTTCAAAATCCATTTTATTACTAAATATACAAAACGCCGAATTAAATTTCTATACTGATTCGGTATTTTTTAAGTGAAGCTTTTTTTGGATCAATTATAAAGCAGAATTCTTTTCTAATGGAGAATATTTACAGAATTTGTTTAACGAAAACATACTGCAATTCGCTAAATGTATCGCCTCGAAGGCGAAGGAAAGTCTGGAAAGACTGACTGAAGGGATAGGAAGAATATAATAGCTAGCTAACCACTCTCTGTACTTTTTGTTTACAGACTCGGATAGAGAGTGAATAAGGATGAAAACATCACCGTCAAAAATACAAATCCGTAGTTTTGACTAATTTCTGTATGAAAGTTTCTGGTTTTATACAAATTTATCTGTTATATATCATTAGGATATATAATATTATCTTCTATGTTAATCTATAAGGATTATCTTTCTCAAAATCAGTTCGACAATTTAATTTAGCGGTGAATTAAATTCTCCTTGTCTAGTACAGTGGTGGGGAACCGGCGGCCTCTTGGCTACTTTAATGCGGCCTTTTGACTCGTGCCAATTTTTTGCAATATATTCACTTTGATCAAAAAATTATACGCAAGCGTTTGAAAAAAGAGCGTGATGAACCAATGATATTTTCGACAGTCGAAAAAAAGGAGGGGTATCAACGTTTTCTTTACTGCGGCCTTATGTTGAATCAAATAAATGAATGTGGCCTTTAGATATAAAAAGGTTCCCCGCCCTTGATATATGAGCTAGTAAAATTCTCACACTGTTAATAGGTTCAATAATGACAAAGTCAGAATCAGTATACAGATACATTCCATCTAAAGACGCGTCATAAAAATAGAAGAAGTTATCAAACCGAGGGGAAAAAAATATCAATTAGATCAAAGAAATTGACGATTCTATTTCAAAATAATACTGCATTATATATTTATTTTTTTTGCTAAAAATGGATATAGCACAAACAATTTCTAATGAAACATCTTTCAAGCAGTGTTTAATTTGACATCAAATGCACACTAGACACGCATATTGTATTTTTTAACAGTGGATGTTGTAAAATATTATAATTTTATTTATTATCATTACTTTAAAGCTTTGGGCGTGTTTTTTAAATGAGATACAACCTAGAAAAGGGCCCCCTTATTATTAATTGGATATTATTCCGATAGGTCAATTTAAAAGCAAAACCGAAGGCGGTATAATTGGATGTTTTATATTTTTATAATAGTATCGACCTTGCTTAAACAGGGGTGGCGCCACGATAAGATGGCCGTCTCGTGTAAAGTTAGACACTTCACGTATTAAAATATTGAATATCGTTAATTCTAATTATGCTGCCTTGGATTCGAAAACACATTTGATCAGCCATTCGCTAGAAATGGAGATAATTTGACTTATAAACGATTTATGTGGATAACATTGGATCCCTTTACGACGTGTTTTAAATGACCATCAAAAAGAACGATAAATCCGGGGAAAATCTCCAAATTGTGAGAACGAGATAAATTGGAGTTTTAATCTTAACCCTCCAGAGAAGAGAGCTTGTTTTCGATAAAAAAAACTATTTTTTAAGCCATATTGAACTTTTATTCTTAACAAAAAATTAAAAAAAAAACGCAGTCGTTGTATAGAAACCCCATATGACTATATGGTCATGCTCATCCTTTTATTAAATATTCACAATTTGACCTCTTTAGATCAACATAATTTCAGTACAAATATATTAGCAAAAGAACTGTAAATGATTTGATAAAAAAAATGACTAACAGTTTCAAAAAGTCCGTTAAAAAAAGCGGAAATTCAAAAAATCTCATGTGTTTTTGGTGACCGTTTCTTTCCCCGCGGCTGATGACTAACTGAAGTCTGTCCCCTTCTTAACCAAATATGAGTGAAAGCATCGATATTCAGGTAGAAAAATGATGAATAGTGGGATCAATAGACAACGGTGTTTACTGTGACCATATGGTCACGCTCGTCCTTGGAGGTTTAAGTCAATATTATATTTATGATCGTAATATTGGAACAATTTGAAGGTGTTCACTGTCGATACTTGGTGGAAAGATATTATATCCAAAAAATAAAAGATTCTTCTGTTTTATTCCACGTTTAATTAATATGATCAGAACTGGTTTCGGTATTCACGAGAATTATCAACTGATAAGAATAAGCATTAATGCTATTGATACTAATACATGTAAGAGTGTAACAAACAATTGGTTATCGAAAGTATCTGTTATTGGGTAGAATTGTTAAGTTTCTTGTTATTATAAAATCCGTTTGTGCTTTTTGTGTCTGAGAATCGTAGTAAATATAGCATTCGTCGTCAATATTTTAAAAGCACGTCAATTTTAACTAATCAAAAATTACTTTATTCTCATTTTATCTTTTATACCATCGACAATTTTTTTAATTACATGTTATTGTCAACTTTGTTTTGCAGTAATATCGTTTTTTGTCCTCTCCTGATAAATTTAACCAAATTTAGGATAAGTGTTCTTGCAGTATTGCTGAAGATTTATTTTTTTAGTGGACAGTGAATGCTATTTTAAAAAAGAGTTGAGTGTTCATATATTGCATAGTTTTTTATTGACGCAATAATCTGATTCATGTATACAGAGCTTAGTTAATAAACCAAATGCGATTGTGATTTCTAATATTCATATAATATAATATAACGATACAGTTCAATTGAATTTGTTTGAATGAATCAACTGTTGATATAAACCCCTTAAAATTCATGGAATTGCGATGAATAGTAATTGCTTCGGAAATTTGGAAATGCAACGAGAGAAATCTGCGAAATGAATAACTTTTGCCCCGGGGGAACAATTCGCAAGGCACCCAAATTACGGACGGAATAAAAAATAATTAAGCCGTCGACGCAATATCAAAATTAATGCAAAACGCTGCGGTTGCTCCAATCGCTTTGTCTCCCGGTGAAAGCGGATAGCTTATTTTGTAAGAATACATATTTGATTGACGCGACGCAAACGAGAAACCGATTCGCAATTCGGCTCCTTGTCAAAGTCTGGCGCCATTTTCGCGCGGGAAAATTCGCAGCCATTTTGAGGTGGCATTGTTTGAACGAAATGGCGGACTCATTCTTTTCATTGTCATCATTACAATCATAATCAAAATGGGTTTTGAAGACTAAAGTATTATCTCCAAAACCATGCACATTTTATGCAATATAAAGATGTTATAAAAAGTAAATTTCTATGCAATCTAATTCTGTGCTAATATAAGTGTCGCAAGCGTGGAAACCTTCTCCGTTGTTCGATCTTAGTTGAACAACTCTCCATATAATCAATTTTCTAACTGACCTCTACCTAAATTTAGATAAAAACAATAAATATTTTTTTATGGATACACAAAACTTAGTTTTAACAAAAAAAAAACGTTCATAACCATTACATTTGTTTATGCTATAAAATATAATTTACACTTTTCTACAATTATAACAAGTTAATAATTGTGATATTTGTCACTGCGATATTTGGCCAATTAATTACTTCTTTACGAACAACCAAAACTTTCTCACGGACTACCGTTTGGCGACCACTGATTTAGAAGTTTAGAAAAGAAAATTATAACATTAATAAACTTGAATAATGTGTGTCCATAAACACTTCCATCAAAATGTAGAATTTAAGCATAGTAAACCGATTTTGTAATTCTAATAATTAATTTATATTATTATGTGTTATTAAGTAAAAACCTTTAAAAGTAAAAGAAAATTATTGTTGATAGGTAATGTAAAAATCAGCCATGAAGTAAACTTAAATAAATGACCGTGAGTTTTTCATTTAAGTGTGCAGAAACTCATAAATCATGTTAGTTAACCTAAATACAAAAAAAATCCCGCCAATACGTAATTTTCGCGCGAGAAAATTCGCGGCCATTTTGACGAGGCATTGTTTCGGCGAAATGGCGGACTCGTTTCAAGTTATTAGCGATACACGTTCGATATGCCGTCCATCAAAATTGTAAGTATAGAAATTAAACAAAGAGGTGTGGATCGTGAAATTGGAGCATGAATGTTTATAAAGTGACCTTATATTGCTTACAAACAACGTAAGTAACCCATTTTTTCAAATAAATAGTTGGGCAAAAGAAGTCACTTGAAGGTTGTTTAATTTTTAAATTGCATGTTCAATTGTTCAAACTCTTATTTTCGAAGAAAGCAGCGATAGAAGGATTTGATTATACCAGAAGTACTGATAAGCTAACTGCTTTCGCTCCGCCTCGTTATTTTAGGATCAGATAAGTGGGAGACCAGTAAGGAATTATAAACATCATAGACAACCATACCTTCGAACAGAAATACATTATTCGATTAAAAAAATCTGTCCGTATTGGAATTTGAACCCGTGACTACAGTAAACAAAGAAATCTACGTTGCATTTGACCACGAAACCGATCATCAAATCCACGAATCCTTGTTAATTAATATACTTAATAATAAAAATAATACATATAAAACATTTTTTGACCATATTCTACATTTAAAAAAAAAAACCTTGACCGGTTTCGTTTATCACGAAGATTATCATCATTTGATAATATTCGTGATGAGAGAAACCACTCCTGATCTTCATTGAATACTTATTTGTAATTTGCCGCCTGCGTGGTCGAATGGTCAACGTCGTTGGCTCCGGTTACGAGGGGTACCGGTTCTAATCCCGGTGCGGACAGTTTTATAAATTGATTTTTCGATCGATTTATGAATTTCTGTTCATAGGTATGGATGTATGTGATTCAATTCCCCACTCCCACCCATCCTATACTATGAACGGGCGTATCGAGAGCGATTAGCTTACCACTAGTCCTGTCCTAGCCCTATCCTTCTATCCCTACTCTCTTTGGAAAAAGAGAGGTTGAGCAACTGAGTAACAAACAGTTCTCGTAGAAACACTTCTGCTGAGATAAACTCCATTAGGAGTCCGTATGCTCCACATTGGGAGCGGACATGGTTTAAAAAAAAAATGTTTTCTCTTTTTGATATATATAATTTATAATTTAATGATTTTCTACCAGGCCAATAATACAAGAAGAGGCAGTAAGCATAGGCTGTTATTGACTTTTATTTGTTGCTACGGTTGACGAGAAAATTCATTGTAATACCAGACGATAGAAGTTGATAAAAGGACAAATTTTGTATATGTTCGCAAATAACTCGAAACACTACAGTTTAGACTTAACGTTTTTTGCCAGAGCGGAGACGAAACAATATATCTACATTTTGCGCAACAGTGGCCGATGGAATTCGGCTGTTGCCTTTAAATGGATAATAATTGTTTTATTGTTCTCAACAAAGCGCCGAAGAGTTTTATAAAATAAGATATTTCGACACGGCCACCATTTGCTCACAATTCCGTTTTTTTTCGCAAATACGTAATTATTGAGCGTAGGCAGTACACATTGTGCCATTTTAACGATTCGAATTTACGACGTTTACATTCCGAATTGCCAAATTTGTGAACACGCTTATTTTTGATACAACGATAAATTACGATACGTGTATAAATTATTAAAAATGTATACACAAATGAAATGAGCGATTTGTTATCACTGGCATCACAATCTCCATGACGTGCACCTTAGTTAAAAATTAAATGATTTAAATAACGGTTTCTCAACAAGGGGTCACAGAGAAAACAGATTTTTTGGGGACCTACGGCATAGTATTGGACCACGGGCAAATCCATAAACTCCCAAGTTTTTTAAATCGAGCAGGAACAACATGTTTTGAAATTTCGGGAAGAGCTAAAAAAATAATAAGTTTTTTTTTTTTTATTGAATTTCTACAATTTTGGAACGAGCCGGGTTTGCAAATTTTTTTTTTTTAACCATATCCGCTCCCAATGTGGAGCATATGGACTCCTAATGGAGTTTATCTCAACAGAAGTGTTTCTACGAGAACTGCTTGTTACTCAGTTGCTCAATCTCTCTTTTACCAAAGAGAGTAGGAATATAAGGATAGGGCTAAGACAGGACTAGTGGTTAGCTAATCGCTCTCGATACGCCCCGTTCATAGGATAGGATGGGCGGGAGGGGGGAATTCAAGACATCACATGCATCCATGCCTTCGAACAGAAATTGATAAATCGATTGAAAAATCAATTTATAAAACTGTTCGTACCGGGATTCGAACCTGGGACCTCCGTAACCGAAGCCAACGACGTTGACCACTCGACCACACAGACGGTTTGCAAATAATAGCCTCATTTGTTTTATTAAAAAATATATGCATGCATTTACATATGAATAAAAAAAAAATCTTAAATTGTAATGCCTATGTCGTTTTGTAATACATTAAACAAACATTTTGTTGTAAATATGTCAAAATAAAAACACTTTCAGCACCCCTGGAAACGCAACCACTGCTCTACGCTTTTTTATAAAGCGAGTCATCGAGACATCGTAATTTTTTCAAATAGTGCAATATTTTTTTAATATAAGTAAAGGAATAGTATTCAACACCATTTATATATACTAAGTTAAAAGAATTTCATGTACATACACATATTGAATTCCTAATAAGATATCGCAGTTTTATTGAAATGTACATCCTTGTGGACAAGGATCGTTGGAAATAAAGTTAAAATGTGCGAAGATTTGACTTTATTTTCAATAATACTTGTCCGTGAAGATGTACATTTCAGTGAAACTACAATATCTCATGATTGCGAAAATATAGATACGCTCGTATATTTTTTAGCTTGTAATATTATATTTTAACGTAAGTAATCAAAAATTTAAATATTTTAATTAATATAAAACAAATCGATTACAAAATCAATGTATAAAAGTATCAATTTGCAGATTTGAACTCTTGTCCGCAACACCAAAATTACAAAAAGGGAAAAGGCCAAACAAGAGTTAAAGCGGATACCATTGAATATATATTACTGACATAATCTTCTCATATTTGTAGTCAATGAACGCATTCTCAGTTTGATTTTCTCCCAAGAATGACAATGAATGGAAAGCAAACAGATAATATCGATGAATTCAATTTAAATGATACATTTACATCAAACAAAAGGTAAATACTAACATATCTGTCAAAGAACTTCACCGACACTATGAATAAATGAATAATATAAAACACCGCTGTAACTTGTGGTTGGGTAAAAAAAAAGACGCCACTTTTTTAAACATATTTTCGCTTCCCTTTTTAACGCGTGGCACATTTCAATTTATTTTTCAGTTATCTACATTTTTTTATTGAAACTATTTGGATCTAAAAGCGAAAAGCCAAAACTAATTTCACTTTTTTTAGTCAATAGTAAACGACGTTTTTGTATTTCAGTTATATTTAAGTAATTATTTTATCAATAAAGAAAAGGTTTTTGTTTGTAATTTCCTCCTTGTTGAATTTTACTCAGGCCGGAGAGCCCCTTGTTAATTTAAAATAAAACAATAAAAACATAACGGCAATTTCTTATTTATTTATAATCTGCGACAGCTTTAGTATACACAGTAGTACATTTTTAGTCATTTATATTGATAAATTTACGGTAAATTGCATATAGTTATGTCTCATAAGTGTATTAAGTTACAATCGATTACTTATTTAAGCATTGCATATGATTGCATAGGAGTGATGAACAAATCACTCCTTCCCCTGAACACCGAGAATTACTTTGAGATCAAGCGAGCCCTTTTTTAACGTATTGGCAGCCCACCGCTGCCTGTAAGTACTTTTATAATTTAGACTTAATATGGATCCAATTAGAAATTCTACCAATGTCAAAATTCAGAGACCACACAGTTAACCAGCGATAGTTGTTGGGCTTTATTAAGTTACGCGGTGAGAGTGTTTCAATTAATATTTGATACATGGCATTTCCGCGGAAAAAAATTAACCTGCGGATATTGAGTTCGAGATTATACGGTTCTGTCAATCGCGGGAATTTAAGTATAGGGAAGTTCTCATGCACTTAAATGCATTTAGTGCGCCGAGCTGCGTTCAAGTCAGTAGACATTTAATACCTGGAAGTCAATATAACATAAAATATACACTCAAATCACAAAAAAAATATACCTAATGTGTAGCATATGAAATCCTAAATGAGCATATCAACTGTAGTTAATATAAAATTTAAAATAACTTTGATTATTCCACGTATTGTGTAACTAACTGTGACACGTGTTTCGCCTCTTTCAGATGCATCTTCAGACTTACTATCGCAAATTTTGCTTACTTAATGAAGCAAGATTGATTCTAAAATTTTAGATTATGAAATTACAAAATGGAGTTTGGGTTTTTTTTTCCTTTTAAGGTAAGCAACGAGGGGGGTGATTGAATCGAAATAAAGCAAACAAATAATGATACTAATGAGCTGCAATCAATTCTATTGGGATTTTTTCCTTTTAAAGGGAAGCAGAGAGGGGGTTATAGAATCGAAACAAAGCAAACAAATATAATCATACTACTAATGACGTTAAACATTACAAACTATTAAACTAATGAGCTGTAATCAAGCAGAGAATCAACTGTAGTTGTTTTAACGAGGTTTGATTAAATAAAGAGTAGATGAACCTCTCTAAGCCCTACGGAGTAAGTGAGGAAAAAGGATGACGTTTTAAAAAGAACTTGTATGTATTACAGTAATATATTTGATCTTGATCGCTTTATAACTCTTAGAGAAACCAATCAGTTAACATACAATCAGGAGTGAGCTGGAGGGAGCTCGGATGGGCTCTCACGATCCCTTTGTTAAATTTTAGTCAGGCCAGTGAACTCTTTGCTAAAAATAAAGAGAATTATTTTCTCAAATTTTAGCAGTACCCAATTGAAATTTCTTGGATGTTTTAAATGTCCATGTTATGTATGATAGGTAAGACTTTGATGTATTTGAATTTTCTCGTAAAATGCATTTATTTTGAATCCATTATTAAAAACTTTTTTTTTCCGAAGTCTCGTAATAAATTAAAATGCCGTTTTTAATTTATTATATATTTTTTCCAAATGTTCATGATTATTCACGTAATATTTTTGTGAACAATGTTTTGAACGATTATCATTCATGTCACATCTGCATATTTTTCATTTTACCTTAATTTTACACAATTTTTAGAAGGACAGTTCCTAATATGTATTTCTTTGTAGTATCATTAACTATGGAAATTTATGTATTTATATTCAACAAGGACATTTATGATTGTTTTATCATTTCCCAACAATATATGTGATGTCCGGAAATGAAATGTAGTAAGAGCGATTACCTGAAATAATCGTTTCCCAATTTCCTCCATTATATTTTCTATATACATATATACTTACACTTTTTAAAGACAGAGGTCAAGTGACTTACTTCCTACGATTTATCATTAAAACACTTTCTGTTAAATACTCACCGGGATTCCATACATGCTCCAAATTGGGAACGGATATGGTTAAAAAATGATAATGTTGTGGGTTACTTAATGGCAACATTGCACGGATCAATCAAACCATAGACACAACAAATAGTAAAACCGCACAGTTGTTCCATGGCTGCATTTCAAAGGAGTTATTTGGATTCAGAACATGTTCGAGCAAACGCGCGATTCGAAAATCAAACAAAAGATTACGCGTTTTGAAATAAACCAGTTGACAAGATTGAAAATACATGAAGTGTCAGCGGATTACTGCCGTTCAAAAGATTTATTCGACTAATAAGAATGGATTAAGCGGCTGGCAGATTCGGTTTCGAAAATAGAACAAATTCTTGCGCGGGTAATAATTTAACTATGCATCGAGCCTGGACACAATAAATTACGCTTTACATTTAAATATCGAGAAGGTTTAGTTAGAATGAATGGGTCAGGTTAAATATTGAATATTTGATCCAACAAATCTGAATTACTCGAAATAAGGTATTCTAAATAATTGCAATTGTAACAGTAAAAACAATAATTAAGTAGACGTAACCATAACGGCCAGTGGTGAAGTGGTAAATAAATAGGGATAAAAACCCAAACTCCATTTTGTAATTTCATAATTTAAAAATTTTAGAATCAATCTTGCTTCATTACTTAAGCGATAATAAGTCTGAAGATGCCTCTGAAAGAGGCGAAACACGTGTCAGAGTTAGTTATACAATACGTGGAATAATCAAAGTTATTTTAAATTTTATATTAAATAGGTACCAGGTCGGTCATTGATTTTTTCCCTATTTTTTTTTATCCGTCCTAAGTTTAAAAAAAACACAAGTTTTAACAACTAAATCAATAAAAAAACGCGCAATTAAAATTAGAAAGAAAGATCTTAGAAAGAGGGATGGTATTTTTTCAAATTACATGTGTACATTTATTTTTTTAAATCCATCGGGTTGATCAATTTTGATATAATGCTTTAAATTGTATGAACAGTATTCTGAATATATGCATGCACTTGAAAATTAAGTTACAAGTCAAAAAGGTTTTTAAGTGCCAAGTCGCCGACTTGGCCCCACTACACCACTGATAACGGCTATATAGTAGAATGGTGAATTTTGAATATTTTATATTGTTATTCACGTTCAATCAATCAAAGGATTGTTTCAATATGGTGAAAAAATAACCATTTGACATAATCATGAATCTAGTTTTAAGTTACTTAAGTGCCCAACCTCTTTTTTCTAAGAGAATATTAGCTTTTCCGGTTCTAAGCTCAAGAAATGCGACCCCAATACCCACATTTTCTTTTAAATATCTATTTTAATATGGGTGATACAATGTTTATAATTAAGGTATTCTTATATCATAGTTTTTTGGACCTTTTGTAGTTTATATAAATACGCGATAACGCGGTGCGATAACGCGGTGCGATAACGAGATAAGCTTTGCGTATCAGCGATCGTTCGAAAGATTACTAGGCTGAACGCGTCAGTTGCAAATACATATTTGTACTGGAATGACGTCTTTTTTACGCGCAACTTAAAATATGATTATTTATTAAAAAAACACTGATTTTTATAAAAAAAATGTATGAGGAATAATGCAGAGAGATATTTTAAAGCCCTTAGACTATTTTGTTTTTTGAAATTCATAAGAATAAGGCCAATAATGAGGAAACCACTGGGGTCCCTAAACGACCCCCATCGGCAGAGAAGTATTTTTCTAGTCTCCGAGCCGCGAGAATTAATATAGAGGTTGGGCTACGACAGTAATAGTAGTTAATTAACCGTTTTCACTTCGTACAGTTTTTAGAATTGGATGGGTGAGTTGGAATTTTAGACATCACTTTTGCAAATCCGCAAATCCATAAATCTATATATGAAACACTCTGTACCGGGATTAAGTTCATCAATCGAAGTCAACGAAATTGACCATTAAACTAGAATCTGACGGTTACAAGATTCGAATTAAAAACATGTTTTTGTTACGGTCTTTTATCTTAAGAGATAATATTTGCACATAAAAAATACAAATAGAATTAAAAATAAACACCGAATGGAAAATTGGGCAAACACTTACAAAATCACGATTCAGAAGTATACTCGAAAAGTGAACAGAAGATATTTACCTGAAACAAACAAAGAAAGACGTTTTTATAAATATTTAATACAAATACTAGCCCCGAGTTTTTGCATTGCTGCATGTTTTTTGACATATATGTGTTTTAAGATTTTAAACAAATTTGTTTGTTTTGACAGATGATTGAGCTTGAAAAGATCAACATTTCGGTACAGTGGAACCCCGATCTACCGTTCTCGCATTGTTCGTTTTCCCGCATGGATCGTTTATTTTTTATAGTCCCTGCCAAGCACCTATAAGAAGAATGTAAAAGAATCCCGCATTAATCGTTCCCCGATTTACCGTTTTCCTCGATCTATCGTTTAAATATTTTGGTCCCGTCACGAATATTATCCCGATTGACCGTTTTCGTTGAATATTTTTCATAAACAGTTTTGCCTCGCATTTCGTTTCGCGTTTTTTTCAGTGGAACCCCGATCTACCGTTCTTGCTATCTTCGTTTTTTTGCGTGGATCGTTTATATGTTACTCGAGTAAGACCCGTCTTAACAATATTTAATAATTCCCCGATTTACTGATTTCTTCGATCTATCACCTAAATAATATTATCGTTCCGTTCCAATTATTATCCCGATTGACCGTTTTTGTAGAATATTTTTTTTTCGCTCAAATAGTTTTACATCGCATTTAGTTACATAAATAAACAAGTTTTTTGAAAATTAAACATTTTTTTGGTATTATTTGAAGATTTCCCGCATTATCGGTTTCCCGCATTATTCTTTCATTTATTACGGTCCCTTGAAAAACGTAGAATCGTGGTTCTACTGTATAAATAACTTGAAGCACGATCCAACGTGTTTGCACCGGAATGAAGACGATGTATAATACGCGTCCGGGAGTCAACGTGCTATTTGTAAATCAAAAATAAAGCAATGGTAATAAGTATGTACCTTCGCACATTTCTTA
>CM062841.1:6411151-6528866 GCA_031772345.1 Himalopsyche anomala | reverse complement strand
GGGTAATAAAACGATAAAATGAGACGTTAATTTGATTTTAGCGATGCAGTGTTTCGAATGCCACAGACGAAGAACAGATTCACCACTTCAACCCGCCTAAATAAAAACACTCCTAATAAGTAAACTGCCGTAAATTTGATATTATGGCTACTTTGAGTTATGAATGAAGCTTAAACAATTTCATCTTTTCCATCGTCGGAGAAAACTGCGGTTTTATTTGAAATACATTTCACGAGACACCCAAAACTTCAGTATAATTTTAAATACAATTACTAAAAATTGCAAAATAGCACTAAACACAATACCCGGAATAAGTACAAGAGTGTTACATTGATCGTTTTCATATTGTCATGATTATTATTTCCAATTGCAAACAGACAGCAATGACAACGAAAATGAAAAATTGTATTAAATATGATTATCTTTAGCTTCGCAGAAATCATTGGAAAAATACATATCTTCATACTAAATTCACTTTCAAATGCACCGCAATTGAGTCCGGTTTCAGTTTAAAATCGACAATATCAATAATTGATATAATCAAACATTATAAATTATAAGATTTCTATTTTTATAATTCTATTTTGATAAAAATTTAGTCTTATGTTTAACTACTTTGATTTGATGAAGTATTTTATTAGTTACATTTTCGTTTATGTTTTTTTTTGGATTGTGAACAAGCAACTTGCTTAAAACCTTGGCTCGAAAGAATCTTTTGTTTTCCTGAAAAATTAAAATATTACATACGGCAGTCGACCTAAACAGTAGCGAAAATGCCAGCAAGCATCTGATTTATATGTCAAGTCAGCACACTTTGGTGACTTGAAGAATAGAACTATTATGTGTTTCAACCATCGATTAAACTACCAGGGGTGTACTAAAATAAAATTGGTCATATTAAAAATATGTGTAGATCAAATTCGTTTTAATGTTTGTTTATAGACAAAAAAATCGGTTTATTGTTATAGAATTATTTACCTAGCTTGTAGTGTAAATGTGCTATATATTGTTTTTTGCGAAGTAGCACAATAACGTTAATTATTGGGTTAGATATATAGGTATGAGTATAATAAATACCCTAACAAAATAATTGAATTCTCTTTGTTCTTATCTACGCTTTATTTATAACAATCAGAACCGGTTTCAACATTTCACCACGAGCATTTTCAACTAAAAAAAATATATGCCATATTCCTGGTTCTGGTGACAATAAAATAATTGTGTTCTATTATTTTCAATATAATGCATTTCTAAGTAGAGACATTGAACACTAAAAAATTGATAATTACTCAATGTATTATCATTAATCGATTTTTTTCGATTTACATATAAATATGTAAGTACGAAATATGAAAATTTCACCATTCCAAGAACTTCATCCGCCCCTGGAGTATTCAACTTGTGTGTATTCACTTATTGACATTGTTTCATCGCAGACGCATGTGCAGGATAGCGAAACCTATGGCACGCGAGACGATTTTGCAAAAAAATAAAGTGATAATACAAAAAAGATCAAAAAAGTTGTTAGAAATAGTGTACAAAAAATTCAAAGCATTTGAAACTTAGTTACAAAATATTTAAACGTTATATAATGATCATAAATTTCAAGTAATTTTCCTAACCTAAAAAAATACATGATGAATCTTGGAAATTAATGAAAAGCCGGATGTAGGGAAAATAATAGAACAATATTGAAAATGCTTTAGAAGGAACAATATAACAATTTTCGAGAAGGTTTGCTCAGTTTCGACAACGTATAGGAACTAAAAGATCTATTATCCAGTGCAACAGTAACAATTTTTTCATAGACTTATTCTGTGAATCATTATTCTCTTCAATGAACTGACATTATCAGAACATAATCATACATAAATCAGACATAAGAAGTAGACTAACAAACGAAAGTTGTATTTCTTGTATTGTATTAAAAGCTACCAACTGTGAACTCGATATAAAACATTTAGCATCTAGCATCCAACAGCAAAAATCTCAATAATAATTAAAGTTTTGAAGGTTTTTTTTTAAATTTTAGTCTTTTTATTTTGCCATTAATAGTCATGTGTCATTAAGTAAATTAGACATTTTTTATTTTCCATGGCATGTGTTTAAAATATATATTATTATATATTTGAACACATGCCATATTATTAAATTTTTTAAAAAAGTGGCACTCAAACTTAAAAAGGTTCGGATACCTCTGATATATTTTTCTACTCATAAACATACATTTTTATTAAGCTGAGTATATGTTTTGACTTATTTATTACCATTTGTCTGAGAACGAAGAACAAAAATAAGTAGGTACATATATTTTTAACCCTTTGAGGAGTATGGCAAAATATGGTAAATATTTTGGTTTCTAAATGCTTATTGCCATTCTCTTGGTTTTAATTAAAATGTCATTGTTTTTTCACATATGGGTTAAAAAACATTTTTATCTGTGATATTTTGACGATCGCGTTATTTTTATTATTTGTTGCAAATGAACAAAACAATTTTGTAAAAAGGTTTAAAACATATTTGTACTCCTAATCCTAATTTAGTAAAAATAAACTCACTACTCAAAGGGTTTAAATCAAAACGATAAAGCAATATCTACCGATTATGAAGCAATATTAACAATTTCTTAATTTGATAAGTACTATTGAAAATATTATATATATTTATGAAGAATTTGTACATGCGGAATCTATGAATATATGTATAATCGCATATTTTTTTAAGAGAACTAACAAACAGTGTCGTAGTAAACATTTCTTAAAACAAACTTTATTACGAGTCTATATAATCATACAGAGATCTTGCTAAGACAGAACAACCGGTAAGCTAATCGTTCTCACTGCACGTTGCTTTATAAGTTCGGATAGGGGGATTGAATTTTAGATACCGTAAATATTTATGTATGAAAAATATTACTCTTATGTACTGATTTCACATTATTTCAATAACGATTGTAACCGGCTTCGTTCGTTACAGACATTATAAACTGATGAAAATATAAATCAATACTGTAACACAATATAAATAAACTTAAGTGGGAGGGATTGTATCTTTTTGGCATAACGTCCAATTCTGATGGAATAGTTTTTTCTATAACTTGATTATAGAGTACTAGAATTGCATAATTAATATTTTTTTATAATGTACTTGCAATTCAAACTACTTTTTATTGGATTTTAATTAAAAAATAAATACATATGTATATAATATACCTACACTTCGACTTGAACTTCCAACCTGTTGGATATTCTTTCATTCCGCAAATGTTTGCAAATTGTTTTGTTTTATTTAGAAATTTAAACATTTTTACTCGTATGTAATGGGTCATAAAGTATGAATGGAGATGTATAGTTCTTTTACGTGACGTTTTGAACGTTTGAATATCGGGCGTGATGTAATTAGCAAACATAATTCACTCGATTTTGACTTTAATGAGCTTGATTTATAGCATGAGCTGAAGTTTTAATGAGAAAATAAGATTTTTCGCGCTCGTCAGTGGCCGGCCTTAAAGTGCATCTGTGTAATTGAGAGCGAAACTGACGGGGCGTAAGTACCTGATGGCTAAAATTTCACATTCGAATTTAGAACGCATTCTTGGCAGGAAAGAAGGATTGGATTAAATATCAGATACATATATTAATAATTATGTAGTTCACAGAGGCGGGAGAAAATTCTAGTTGAATGCTTTAATGATGTTTTGCTAGGGAATATAATTTTCAGTGATATAGCAATACTTATCAACGAGACAGGTAGTGTAAATGGTTCTACATCAGAAATGAAATTTCACCATTAGATTTGAAGCCATTGAATTTTTCATAGGATTAAATCTATATATATAAAACAAAGTCGGGTATATTTACACCACGTATATCTCGAGAATTACTGTAAGGATTTCAATGATATTTGATTTATAAAATTCTTATTTACCTAGAATTAGCAGAATAAGCATTAAAACATCGGAAAAATATCACGGAAAAGAAATTATAAAGAAAATAAATATCTTCATACAGAATAAAATTTTCAAATGACGAATAGCTTCATCAAACGATAAAATGTCGTAAGCTGGTTTCAGAAAAATCCACCAGATCGCACTGTTTTCTATATTTGTTTGTTTTTGCTTTTTTTGCGTACTACTGACTTATAAATTTTTTTAAATTTAGAATATGGATTAGAATAAAAGAAATCGATGATATGAAATTAAAACGAAAGAAAATCGGACAATATTGAAATAAGGTTATGTTTATAATTAGGTATATAAATTTTTGACAACAATATTTTGCACGAACGTTGTTTTACTCTGAGATGACACGTTATTACACTTGAAACGCTATATCGAAGAAATTTTAACGTCAAAAGCAAAGCGTTGCGGTTCCTGATCACCCGAATGACTATTGATGCTCTTGGTCGCATTTACACAGTTCATCCGAAAAATGACGAATGTTTCTACTTGCATGTCAAGAGCTCAATTTGCTTGAAAATTATACTTATTGGGACATGCCAATCACTGAAGAAATTGTTTCTGAATCTCCATGTCAGATACGCACATTATTTTCTATCATTATTTTGACATGCTTCACATCGAATCCATGTGAGCTCTGGAACAAGTTCAAGGATGACATTTTACATCGAATTCGTGTCAGTTCAAGGAATCCCGATCTCGAGGTGAATGAAAAGATAAATAACCAGGCTTTGATTTAGATCGAAGACATGTGTTACCTCATGTGAGGCATTTTGTTAATCAAGTTAGGAATGCCAACTTAAAACTAAATCGAAACTAAATCTTCAATATCCATTTAAAAAAAAACTTTTAGGAATTTATGTCTCATGTTCATCACCGTCACTAAAATATATACTGAAATGTGAAAAGACGAATGAAAGTACATAAAATCAGAAGGTATGTAAAAAAAAATCAGTATACTTTTCATGTATATTATATTGTTATAGAATACTATCAAATCATTATTTTATTTTTGATCCCTATATACAGTCAATCTGAAAAACAACCAATAATTCCCTTCGGGTCGACATTTCGAATCATTTCGAACTGTCAATGGCGTCGTATGCCTAACATTTCGTGCCGCATGTCAATAGCTCAATTTGCTTGAAAACTAAACTCATTGGGACATGATAATCGCTAAAGCAATTGTTTCTGCGTCTCCAAGTCAGATACGCACATTATTTGCTATCATTTTTTTGACATGCTTCCCATCGAATCCACGTGAATTGTGGAAAAAGTACAAGGATGACATGTCCGAAGACACTTTACACCGAATTCGCGTCAGTTCAGTGATTCCCGATGTAGAGGTGATTGAGGAGATACATAACAATGCTTTGCTTTTTATCGAATATATGTGTTGCCTCATGCGCTGCATGATGCTCGCAGATCATGGAATGACGACGTCTTTCAATCGAGAAACGGAAGCTTAAACGAGAGAACTATGATCGAGCATTCAATGAACAATCACTTCGAACGTAATGTACCACTGTTGAACTCCCAACAAAAAAGTGTATGATACTTAAAGGAAGGCAATTATGTTGGAAAAGTGGAATAATTTTACCTCCGCATTAGGAAGCACTCAACGAACATAAAAGATCCAGCGCAATGACTCAAAATGTATTGGAGGCGCAATGATTCTAACTAATCTGGCGATTTTCCGCCAAACACTACCAGATTTATTCCAAGATCCGACCGCTGCCGATGCAATAAACGCTTGACTTAAAACATCGACCCTCTGTGGCGCATAAGTTAAGAAACTTCAGCTAACGACAACAGGCGAGTAGTAAATCAAAACGACCATCTGCGCAGATTTCTCCAAAGCATTTGCTGACTATCTGTACCGGCCTGTTCCTGTCGAACGAATCGAATGGATTGATTTCTGTTTTTTGCCGAATATTTGAAATTTCGTCCTCATCGAAGACAAATCACAAAGTGGTTCCTGATATCATATGCTAAACACAAACAACATAAATGGTTGATGTAGAACGAGTCAATTCTTCGTTCAGCAACAAACAAAGATTGGATCATTACAACTTCACAAATCAAAAATCAAGTCTGTGTTTGTCCACTGCATTACACTTTAAATCTATCGACTTTGGTTTTTTTGCCACGTGAATAACATCATTTCAATGTCATTAAAATACTTTTCATTTTTAATTATGCACATTTAACTTGAACTTAATTCATTTGTTGAGTATCATTCAAACTGAATTTAACTCACCAATAAATAACACAACCTTTATTGATTCTGAGGCGGTACGAAGTTCGTTTCGGGCCAGCTAGTAATGGAATATATGAAAAAACACAACCTGGAGACGAACGTAAAAAGAATAGTAGAATAAAAAAACAGTATTTGTTACACTTTTTTTTATCCATGTCCGCTCCCAATGTGGAGCAAATGGCTTCCTAATGGAGGTGTCTCTAAGTTTTTTCTACGAGAACTGTTAGTTACTCAGTCGCTCAACCTCACTTTTTTTTCAAAGTGAGTAGTCAAGTAGTAAGTAGTACTGTGTTTTAAACTGGTAAAATCTAGAAAATTTTGCTTACATGTTCACGACTTTGGCTCCATAGCCCGCATAGTAAAAATACAAACAATAATTAAAGAAAATTTGCACTTAAGGTAAGAAAAACATATAGATACATCGAATATCACGAGTTGATTTTCGGTTGACATTATTTAAATCACTTCTAGAATATTTCGATGAAAACGCGTGTATGGGCATAATTTTTTTACATATATTTTTTATAAAGCGGTTTTTCTCGGAGTAAATAGTTACAAAAATGATTTCAAAGTTGACTTCAAAAGAAAGCAAATTTTTGTCTTCCTTTATTATCCACACACCATTGTATAAAAATAAAAGAGAATATTTTAAAATTATTATTAACCAATATTAGAATCATTAATCATTGAAAAATAATAATGGCTGTACTTCACAAATTATTTGCAAGCGTCCCTTTCTCAGGAAAGCCACTCTATGTTTAAAATTAAATTCCTCCGCTTTCAAAAATAGAACAATGATGTCACCAAAAGTACCACGCGGTCACCATTCCTGCACCTCATGCCTGGCATTTAAATTTGGCTGGAGCGAATTTGAATTTCCCCCCCACGGGAGTGCGCTCCAATTAGAACCGAAATAAATGCAATGAATTCTCTATCTATTGTTGTCGAATGAATTTCATCTATGTATTTAAAATACATTCAAAGATCGTTTTCTATTTTTGAATTTCCATAGAATTTTCTTTACTGCAAAAGAAAGGGAACTTCGCACATAAATTTTGAACACAGGATAACTTATTTTTATTTAAGCATTTTTTTATTTTAATATATTGTATATTAAGGAAAATTAAGATTTATTTAAAATTTAGATAGACGGATACGTCATCAAAAAAATTTACTCTCGATTTATTAAATATAGTAAGTACAATCAGTGTAGTATATTCAATATAATTGTACATATTATCAATTTGTACGATTGTAAATGCATTCTTTTAAAAATATTAAGTAGTGCCCATAAAAGTAAGTAAAAAAATGCTCGTGAAGAGCGAAACCGGTCCTGATAATAAATTTTAAGTGGAAAAAGTACTAAATATCTTTTATTATTTTTATTATAATGCCATTCCACCAAGTATTGACAGTGAACACCTTAAAAGTGATGAAAGTAAATGATCAGAGTCTTATTTCAATTAATATTCGGGTTAATTGTTGTTTTGTATTTTAAGGAAGATCAACAGAAAAAGATATTCCGTTATTTATTGCAATAATTTTTGATCAATATTTAATTTGGCAAACAATACAAATAAGATTTGGAATTTTCAACACCCACTGAGTGAACAATGGCTTTCGAAGCATTAATATTTTATTTGCAAAATGGTTTTGGTATAATACAGTAATAAAAAATGGTAATGGAGTCATAGATACATCGTCGAATACGATTTTGTTAAAAATTACTGTAAAACAACATGCCAAATGAGATTATTTTATCGTTACGAGAGTATAATAATTAATTTAAGGAGTAAAGTTTGTGATTCCTTTATACTTTATAGCAAACGACGTGAGATAAAACTATGCAAAGAAACATATTTAAATAAAGATAATTAATACTTAGATTTAAGATAATAAAAGTAACAAGTAACAAGTAGAGACTAGTGACATAGCGAGTGGGATAGCAAAATTAAATTTTCATTCTATAGTAAAAACGATTTTTCCTAAGCAATTTTCGCATCCATCAAAAATAATGAATTTTATCATGAAACCTTCTACAAACAAAACATAAAGTACCCAGCATTGACTAATTTTGAATTTCTACATATGTCCTTTCCGAGGAGGGCTAAATTACTTTCAGTTAATTTAAAAACGCATGAGTTTTGTTTTGTGTTGGCCCATGGGCGTAGTTGATTTAAAATTCAATTATGTTCCGGTGATTATTTTGTACAATAATAATAAAAAAAAAAACAAGTAAACAATGTTGAAACAGCGCATCAAATATAAATTCCAACATAATTAAATAAAGAAGAAACTCCCACGTCAGTAATTTAAACCTATGATTCAATTAAATATGACCTTAAGGTTTCACTATGTTGTAAAAGTGTATTGTATAATAATTAATGATTATTTTCTTACTATTTCATAGATAATTTTTTGTTTCCTTTTTGTTTTACTATCATGTTATGTTTGAACATGTGTGAAGTGAATACGTAGTTTCAACAAATTAACCGTGCGGTCAACCAATAACAATGCTTGTTAAAAACTGATTACAGTAAGTACCATTGAAGTCGAAATTCCTGATTAAATCGACAATTGATATGATAGTATTAATATTGGAAACATTTTCCGTGATATTGTTTTAAGTAACTAATATAAAATCAGAATGTCGTGATAATAAAATCAATAAAAGATAGTTTGTAGGATTGATTAATTACATTTTTTTAAAATGTTTAAATGATAAATAACTACCGTCAAACGTCACAGCTATGCCTATCGTTTAAACTAGTTATGGACAACCTTTTTTCTAGCGGGACGCATACAAATAAATTACAATGGTTTCGGGCCCCAAATAAAAATGTAATTTAAAGCACACTCAATATTATTTTTTATATTTGATATCTTTAACGTAAAACAGCTGTTAACAAAGTGAAGATATATAAAAGAGATATTAATTCCATTACAATTAACTGTGTTGTTTCGAAAACGTGCCAAAAGAGAGTTTGTACATGTTTACAAAAAAATGTTTTTTTTTGGGAAATAGTAGGTAAACATGTTGTATTTATAATTCAAAACTGAATGTGATCTCTTTATTTGTTAATTTTCAGCTAATTCTTTAGAATTTTACTAAATATTTAAAGTATTGAGCTGGAAAATCGAATCTATTTTTATCAGCAAGCCTATTTCTATGAACCGATTATTTCTGTGTCATCAACGAAAAAGATTACCCACATTTGTTTAAATTAGTGATTTACTTAAAAATATATATATTTTGTTTCAATATTGAAATTAAATATTTGAGGGCCACAATAAAGTTAAACGGGCGACATTCGGCCGCGGATTGTGCATCCCTAGTCTAAGCTTTGCCTGGAGTACCTAGCGACACATCACTTTTAAATAATTACCAGAGACCGATATTTTGCATACTAGATATTTTTATTACAATGTTGCCGCACTTGAAAAAAAGTATTTGCAACGCTTTCTGTTGTCTACTTACTCTGAGACATGTAAGATAGTAGGCAAAGTTGCGGCGTTTAACGGCACATTTGAACAAATCTCTCGGATTAACTTCAATTTTGTCTCGAAATTTGTATAATTAATAATAACTTATCTTTAAAATTAACAAAGCGATTGACCGCAACCAGTTTAAGCAATCTATAAGTCATATTAGCTATGTCAAAAATCATATAACTCTAATTTAATCACTCTTTTGGTCGGTGCCTTCTATAAAAATAATGATTTATTGCGAAAATTTTGTATCAAATTCGGCACAATGGTGTGTATAAAATTACCGTAATATTTACGTGTGTACGTGAGCAGCAAACGTAAATGATTCATCCGACCATAAAAAACTTACGTCTAACAACGCCCACGAAACAAAAAAGAAATAGATATTCTATCCATTCCATATTTGAATCATCGATTTTTTTTACATAGACAATAAAAACTGAATTAGCTTATCGCAATCTACGATAGATGTCTATAATCAACAGTTAGCATCCTGGATAATAAACGCCTGTGTTGCCAGTGATGACGAAAAAAATCGATACAATGATCGGCGAAACCGAAAACGAAATTATGTAATGGACGTTATTAGTGTTGCTGTTACAATGGGAAGTAATAGTAATTCAGCTATTGATTGTATGAGGTTCTTAATCTTTATTGTCATGGAACTGTTTCAAAGTAACATAACCTCAATTCAGAAAAAAAAACAAAATATAACAGAGGTAATATTATATAATAATGGCATATTATGTAACAAACATTTATTTTTTTAAATTTAGAAAGAGTTGTTTTTAACAGTGTATATCGCCGTCTGCCATGCAATACCGCGTTAACGACAGCAAATAAATTATGCATGAAGAGATAATTCGATATTATTTCAAATCAGTGATACAATACTATTAAATTGATGTTACAGGTTACCCATAACAAACAATAAACGACGTTCTATAAATTCACATTCGCGGGAAAAAAGATTTAGTATCAAATAAATAAGTTTTAGTAAAAGTGACGCTAACGCGGTATTGAAAGATTTGCGTTTGATTAACGATTTTTTTGATTTGAGAAACATGAGTTACATGAACTTAAGACAGGATCGAAAAGAACAGTTAATGTATT
Source organism: Himalopsyche anomala (assembly GCA_031772345.1). Taxonomy (NCBI): domain Eukaryota; kingdom Metazoa; phylum Arthropoda; class Insecta; order Trichoptera; family Rhyacophilidae; genus Himalopsyche; species Himalopsyche anomala. Next base: position 6,518,046 of record CM062841.1, on the reverse strand, counting down.
GACCAATCAAACAATCTCCTTTGTGCTTTTCACAATGTTGTCCAATGACAGCTATGTATAGACATTCATTACATATTACACGAATGTATTATACTGGTCTTTAATTATATCTCTCGTTTTCACATTGTCATTCTGGACAAATTAAAGATAATTAAGAAACACAACCATTGTACGCTATGATATTGTAATGATCTTTGATCAGTGATCGGGAGAGTTGATCAATAACGAATTGATCACAGAGTCTGAGAATGTTTATTGAGTATTTCGTAATTAAAACTGGAAACGACTTTTGAATATGATTTGTTATCGGTTCCTAAAGGTCTAATCAGAATAGATGGCGCAATCGTGATATGTATACGAAAGCATGACAATATTATAACGTTCTAAAGTAAAATACATACTAAAGTATTTTTGTTAAAAAGTAATCAGAAATCATCAGTGACAGTGATCTATACTAAAAGTTTCGATGAGAAATTATTGAAAATGATTTTAAATCATAATATTTATTCAGCTTCCTTCATTGATAGAATTGGCGTGTATTTAGTAGATCTCCATAAAAATACTGGAAAAACGACGTAATTTAGTTTTACATTTTTAAAATTAAGTTGACAGCTGTTTTGACTACGTAATCCAAAATAACTATTAACTTAATAAAAATTGTAGAACTAAATAAATTGCTATTTTTGAACATCATTCACCCTGTAAAAGTAATAGCTTAAAATCACTATACTTTATTTTCTAAATTTTACAAAGCTACTTTTTTACCAATGTTATGGAGTATATATAAATCAGTTTTTTTTCTATGAAAACTGCATGGTATTCAGTTGCTAAATTTCTCTTTTTCAGTTGCTATTTTAACGCTAAATAATATGTTGAAAAAGTGCAATAAGAAATGCAAAAAAGTCTTCTTAATTAAGATAAAATAGTTAGTTAAAAATAAATCAAAAATCAATAAATCAAAGGAATCAACTGGCAACCTATCTGACGGTTAATGTAACAGTATAAAGAACCCCTTAATAAACTGATAACATTTCAAAATTCTTGAAATTTGAATTAACCAAATTTTTCATATATAGATAACAATGTCACAAATATTTTTACTTCACTAACTCGTAAATGTGTTATTATTTTCATTTATTATTAAAAAATATATATTAAATAAAAATATATTTATATGTATTAAAAATGTTGGGAATATAATTAATGTCTAGTAGCAACATTCTTCATAATCTATGGATACGCTTTGATATATTTTTTAAATTTGGATTTATTCGATTTAGTTTGACAGTTTTAAAATAGATTTGTAGACAGTTTATCATTTATTTATTTAAATAAAACATGTTTTAAAAACTGGAATAAACCAGAATTCAATTACAAAAATAAAATATTATGAATAATAAAAACTTTATCTTACATAGCGGACACGAAATATTTTCGGTATGCTTGTCAGTTTTATGTTGAATTATTGAACGTCATTCGCGAAATTCTGTTACTGAAAAGCATTCGGCCGTGTTTTTTTCGCATGTATCTATTTTTAGGATATTGTATATCGAGAAAAGTAATAAATTTATGATATCTTTGATACGTGACCGAATTCTTTCAAGTCACGTGGGAAAAGAAAAGATAAATCTCACGTATAAACAGTTGCAATAAATATATTTTCTTTGTAAACAATCAATGAAATAACAATCTTATCAATTTGAAAGTACAATGCTTAGGATAAGTAAACATAAATACGTGAATCGAAACAAAATAAAGATGACGCATAAATCCGCAATATACGAACAAAATTATATATTTTTCAATCAATACGATCCTAGAGTAAGTAAGTAAGATGATAATATAGTTTAAATGTAGCACTGACGATGGAGTAAGCCGATTTATGTATTTCTTGAAGAACTAACTACTTTAAATCAAGATTTTTCCCTTATGTAACGTTACGGAACGGCGTTCCGGCTCCTTTTCCTCGTTATTTAAAATGTTTCAAATCAAAATTAGGAAAATTTTATTTTTATTTTTCTTTGAAAACTTTTCTTTTTTTTCTTGGTCAAACTATTGGCTGTTTGTCGCCAACTAAAGTTCCTATTTAATGCTATTTGACGGGTACCGTTACATTAATAAGTTAATGGCATAATACAAAACAATGTCAGGTTCATAGACTTACTCCAGTGACCAGAACCAAAGGTCTATGCTTGATATACAGTTTTCAAAAAAAAAAAAACTAACAAGCAGTTCTCGTAAAAAAATCTGTTGAAAGATATCCATTAGAAAGCCATATACTCCACATTGGGAACGGACATGGATTAGCAAAAAAAAAAAAACGCACTGCTTTAAATTGCATATTTACTTGATTGCGTTCAACTAAGTAAATGCCAATAAAAATATGACGATAGTCATATTAATTAACGAAAAAAAAATGATCGAATCCTTATGTTGAAAGTTAAAGTAAAATTTTCAATGGTTAGTCAATCAGAATCATGGCATTACTTTGGATATTATCCACACAGTTTGAATCTAGATTTTGGTTGCAAAATCATTTGAAGCTAAGCATAGAACCAAAGATAAGAGTATAAACAAAGCATAGAACGACAGCTTATTACTGACACATCGCTGACCACGTAGATTGTAGAAGATTTGACACTCTTATATACAACTTATGTTACTTTTAGTTTCCAAACGTCAGAAGTTGTTCGTATACATTACTTTCATTTTCAATAACTAGAATAATAAACCACTTACCATTTCATCCAAGCTCTTCAAATCGTTAGTAATTATCTGCGGCACGGGTCCATACACCATGGGTGGAGATTCCACCACCACGTCGTCTTCATCTTCCTCAGAATCGCCTGATACTCCGACACCGCCGCATCGGCGTGCTTCCAACAGGATTTCCCGGTCGATTTGACGCTCCATCTGAACCAGCATTGGAGCCAGCATACCTGATGAATGTATAATGATATTTATATTTGTACAGTACAAATACAAGACTGCAATTAAGTATTGTAATATAAGGAAAATATTAGGTTGCCATTCCGCAAAAAAATAAATACAGTAGAATAACTTAGTATTGTGTCGTCACTCGTTATCCGAATCTACAATAAAACACATTATAATAATACATTTGTTTGCTTGTAAATTATAATATTGAGTCTTGATTTGAAAACTTAAAATAATCCACCCCATTTTTTACATAATCTTTTTAATATTTAAAAACTGATTTAACGTCTGTCAAAAGTATACAATTACTTTTCAGTAGTGTGGCAAATCTCCAGTAAACAGGTTTATAAATATTAACCTGTAACATGCCATCCTAAAAAATCACGTTCCCTGCCATGATGGCATCTCAGTTTCACTGTTTATTGGCAGTATTTAAACCTAAGTTAGAAGCTAAAAAATAATTTAAAAAATGTATATATGTTAGAATACCTAAAATGATAAATACTTATTGACAATATTAAGAGAAATATTGAATGATTTAATGGCTCAACTATTTCCGATTGCATCATGGGCATGGAGGTGTTAAGGCAGACGGTATTGTCGTTTGTCTCTAATTCAATTTCATTGGTCACTCATGACTCATAGAAGTGAATGGGTGCAACACACATATAATCATTTATTTTATTATGAAAAATCAGAAAATTCTCTACAGTGACATAAAATAAGTAATACGGTCAATGCTGGATTAAGCACATGGGAGACCTTAGGCGCAATAAAAAATGGAGGCCCCGTTTTACGAATAACATACAAATGTTAGAAAAATCCATATAAAATAGTAAAAATCGGGACCAGTTATATTATGTAAGCTATTTTTGTGGCCCCTAAAATTCGAAGGCCAAATTAAAAATAAACATACGTATTATAAAGTGTTTTAATTATATGATTTAAATGCTTATCGCTTTTAATGTGTTAACTGCCAATTCTTGATTAAAAAGCCTTATATTAAAAAAGCACATATTTTAAAACTAATTAAACATTTTTTTTAATATTGTTTTTGAATAGATTTTTTTTAATTGCTGATCTAGTGCGATTTGTAAAGATTATCTAAAAATTATTCCTGTTTGAGTTTGTCTTTAATCAGTTTATAATACTAACGAAAAGCAAAACCTTTCTTGATTGATATACAAAAGTGCTGAATTAGAACAAAGAAATGTACATATTTTATTTATATAAATATTATAGTGCCCTTCATAGTAAAAAAGGTTACAGACCACTAGTCTAACGTATCAATTCAATAGTTGACTCATTCAAGTCAAGATTAAAAAGTAAAATTATGTTTTACCAAAAACATTAAGGCCCCCTATTTCAATATTTATATAATACATTGATGCATGGTTTAGAAAGGTATATTTATTTTCGTTACACGTAATGTACTATGGATAATATTTTAATGAAAACATGTATTTTTTTGTTGATAATCCGATACTACGAAGGTGGTAGCGTCCTAACAAGACGAAATTAAAACATCATCGCTCAGGGCAATATTTTGATTAGGTCAACATTAAGTACAAAACTAATATATTGATTTACATCCGTGTGGCACTGAATTTTGAAAATCAAATCAAATCTAATTTCCGGTGATAAATGAACAAACTTTCTACTGTTTATAATTTAACATGTACATATGTATTTAATTCAGATTACTAAAACATTTTTATTAATATTCTTCTCTATTATTTATGGTATTCGGTGTTTACGTAATTAGATTGCGATTCATTTTTAAAATTGAATTTAAGTGTACTATTTATGTGTCATTTTACTTGTTATGACATATAATAAAGTGGTTCATTTGAAAAATATCGATAAAAAAATTGCAATCATATTATGAACACCATATATCTCATGCGGGCGTATCTAGATTTTGCATTTATGAGATATCGGAGTATTATTGAAATGTACATCTTTGGAAACAAGGATTTTTTTTAAATAAAGTAAAAATGTGAATAAATATTACTTTATTTCCAATAATCTGTGTCTGTCAAAATTGAAATGGATATTTATAGCTTTATAATGTCATATTAATGAATCTTCTTAAATTAATAAGTCCACGCGTTTTCAAAATCTAAAAAAATACGACAATATTATAAGACGACAAAACTATAAGAAAAATGTGTATGCTCTTCTGCAGTAATCATACACAAAACCGATAAATTCTATTCCGATATGTCCAATGCATTTTCGTTTTAGTTGCAGTTAACAATTGACAGCTGAAAATCCAAAAAGACGCATAAAAAAATACCGATAAAACTAATAATGTAAGCGTAAAACACAAAAACGTTGCAAATTGGACTTCATAGATTCATTATATAGTTATTAACATGCTTGTAATAGTCACACATGTGTTTTTATTGATATATCTTTGAGGTTATTTATGACTAGGGTTTCCAATCCCGGGATCCCATCCAATATTGTGATCCCGAAATCCCGGGATCGTGACCGTACCAATCCCAGGATTGAGAAATTTTTAGAAAATCCGTAAATTCTTAAAAAACGAGTCACGGTCGCATTTTGAGCAAATTTTTAAATTCTTGAATTTTTCAAATTGGAAATGAAACTGTTTGAATAATTCTATAATTTCCTAATCGCAGACCAAAAATTTTGTCAATTCTAAATACCATTTTATACACGATTTTATGTTGAGTATTAAATCTCAAAAAGGGTCCGGGATTAAATACCCTAGTCCGCATCGACGTATTAATTAATATAGTCGAATATGAAACATGCAATTAGATAGATAACTGAAAAAAAGCAATAGTAATGACATATATTTAGGTTTTTTTTTTTGACAATTTTCTGACAGAAAAGACAATGTACTATTAAGAGACACCGAATTTTGTCCCATTTACGTAACACGGGAAATTCTTTCCGGTCCTTCACCTTTTCAAATGAAACTTATTAAAATTCCAGCTAATTGTATCTTTCCGTGACCAAAGTAATTTAAAAGCGAAATTTTATGCTACGTAATGATAAATCATTTCTTTTGATAAGAAAACGGGCGAAGCTTTCTAAAAGTGTCACAAAAGCATTAGGGGTTGTTAAAACGGGCGGTATTTGCAGAGTTCTTGTTGACTGTTCTAATAATGTAGCTCACAGTCTTAAAATATACCGTAAAGAAGTATATATAACAGCAATGATGGGTTCTTTTAACACGGCCAGTTTTAATTTAATATTTATATATAACTTCGGATGCAACTTAAAGGAAAACATTAACACGAGTATCTATCTATCTAGCTCTAACACGATTTTAGAAATAAACACAAGGTTTTCGTTATGTAAAAGTCAGAATAATGTCGACTGTGGAAAGGAAAAAGGAAGTAACCCACACATATCAAATTTTACAGGAGGCGCAAAAAACGTATTTTGATGATTTTGGGACATATGCAAATTATGAATTATACACAACCTTGAAGTGCACGGATACTTCTAAACTGGTGTTTAATTGACATAATCTATTATTAATTAAATAAATTGTCTTGGAAAAACCTTTATTTCAGTTTTTTTTTTGGTTTTAATTTTTTACAATGTCATCTTTTTCAAACTTAAAAGCTAAATTTAGATACGAATTCAGCATTTACAGCTTGTATCCTTTTGATAAAACGTGTATCAATTTTGAAACATTGTGATTATCGAAAAAAAAACCCTGTTTTGAAAAAACTTTGAGTTACGTCCTTTTACTTTTCCACAGTCGATGTGTAGAAAATCATCAAATTTAAAATGACACTATTAACCAGACTGAATAAAATTTAAATGTCCATTAAAAATTCATTTCCAAACTGTTACCACCGAACCTATCAAAAAGCAATTATATTTTTGTAAAAGATGGCTTGCAAATAGTACTAACCGAATTTGGATCCTTTTCTTGCCACCTCCAGCAGGCACAGAATCACGTGCTTTTCGTTCTTCCTCATTATGAGATCATCCGTCTCGAAAAGAAGACATTCTATGATGCCCAAAGCTCTTCTGCACCAGGCGATAAAATTGGAGACGTTATCCCTGGCGAAGAATGTGGCAGCGCGTGCTGCAGGGAGGAAGGGCACTGCGGGGAGTGTTGGGGTGCGAGCTGATAGACCCCTGGCCACTCGTCTGCTCTCGTGGTCGATCGCTGATACTCGAACATTGTTGGCATGCTGGAAAAGAGAAGAAAAAGAAAATATATTAGTAAGAGAATTTCATATTTTTTTTACACATGTTCTCATGTGGCAAATGTCAAATCCAAGTTACAAACCTTTCTGATCAAAAATAGGTTACGGATACAGGGGTGAGGATAGGAAAGCACCCTCAGTTAGCAAGTATTTCTTGAAGATCAGACGACGATGAAAACCTCAGATATCATTGGATGCACATGCAAAGCTCGATTTAAAAATCAATGTTTGAAGTAGTGTTCGGACATTTTTTAGATTCAAAACGTTGGTCGCGCAATATAATATTATAACGAAAGCCATATATCCTCATCATTTGCTAACTGAATGAAATATAAATAATGAACTAAGTTTATTAAACATAGAAAAAGATGTGTTTTATAAGAAATTGATACTCTTTAGAAGAAATAACATGCGACTACAGCAAGATGATCAATGTAAAAATATTATTTCAAAAGATGACTAAAAAAATATGAACCATTTTTAAACGCATCAAAATACAGTTCTCATAAAATGCACTCCGTAAAAAGAAATTTATGTGCCTCATAAATAAATGTCACTAAAACAATGTTTATGTAAGTGTTTAATCCCAAATTTATCACAGCATTTCAAAAGACTTAGTGTTGCAATATTAAAAACACTTCTTCGAACAAAGTATTTTAACTACAGATTAGCATAATGTACTTTCAGTTAGAATTGCCATTTAACACCAATCCAGTGAATGTAATTTGTTTTTTAATTAAGTTGATTATATATTTCTAAGAGTTGCCATGTGTGGACCTTCACATCTACGCGTTGACCTGATATATCTGTCCTATGGCAGTAAAAGTAAGACATAGTTAAAAGCAATGTTTTGTAAAACTGATTGAAATTACTCTAATTATTATCATTATTGTGCACCATCGAATGTGTGCTGACGAAATATTATGACCGTTGTAATAGACCAGCTGACTCACGTGCCAGATTTTTTTGCTGTACACTGTGAAGTTCGTACGTATCCTTTGTTGTTGTGGTAGATTTTTTTTTATTAGTGTGGAGATTAATTTCAGCACTTAGTTTACGTTGACTAATAGAAATAATTGCGTCTTGTAAAGGTCAGAATCAACGGTTTTACATACATTGGCGCTGTCAACTTATAAAATAAAGGGGGGCACACGTTCGTGCATAGCAACCAAGTCGTTCGTATGTTCAAGTAAACCACGATGTTTATCATATTCGGTTGGTAGTGTGAATCCCGGGATGATTCTTTTCCATAATTTTTTTTATATATTCTTAATTTTAATACAAAAAAAACCTGTCATTACAGCTAACGGCCGAGGTAATAACTATCACTTCAACCAATGTCCAAGATCTCAAATTAAAATAGAAAAAAAATACAAAATATGTTTTTACATTTTACATCAAAAAAAGACGACTCCGACTCCAGCTTTAAAATAATTGACGACTCTGACTCCGGCTTTAAAATAATTAAAGACTCCGACTCCGAGAAAATTTTACAATAATTTCATTTTAACTTATATATTTGTATACCATCAGATAATCTTTAGTCAGCCAAGCATGAAATGATAACACTTTTGACTATTTTGTTTAAATACACATCATTAAATATATTTTTCAAAAAAAATCGAGCCGCTCATTTTTCACGACTCCGACTCCGACTCCACAGCGCTGGTTTTAATTGCAACCACCTATGTCGTTAATACGTAATCAATATAATTATGTTTTATTACAAAAATTTAAAGTGAATTATTTGATAATCGTCGATAAATAAATAATAAAATATAAGTAATGTAGTTTAAATAAATAAATCTAACGAATATTAAGTTAAATGAATATCCGTATATTTAAAAACAGCATACCGTTTTTCACTTTTAAGCTCAAATTAAAGATTATACAATGTAATATAATAAATGACTCGGCCGAGTTTTCGTTATAATTAATATAGATTAATCACCCCTCCCGTTTTCGATGCCACTGGCCAATTTGATGCGGTACCCATTAAAAACTTTGCTAAATGATAACTGGGGGCTCTCGAAATAAATCAAATTATTAATTATTTGAACCAACAAAGAGTTGAACCTCGGGCTATTTGCAGAAGGTGGCCGAACTGAAAAAGGCGATATTCTTAATCAACCTGTCAATTATTTGAGGTTAAGCCACTTAATGAAGACATTTCTAAGCATCCTGGAATGAGGACAAATTTGTATCCCCAAGCACAGTAAGATTTTTAGCCATATCTGCTACCAACGTGGAGCATTCGTCGTTCGTAATGAAACACATGTGAAATTTGTGAGTGAATTTGTGTTAATCAATAACAGTATTAAAACAAAAGTTAAAATAAAGTGACCTATGATCGCAAAACCGGCGAGTAAATTTAAATCCAAAAAAACGTAAACAAATAATTTTCATAAATAGCATACTGTTTCTAAAAAATAATAATACATCATTGAAAGGGTCATCAATTCTAGAACCTGTCAATATTGATATGATGAACTCTTGTCAGATTAAAAATATTTAAATTCATCGCAAACGATTTTATTAAATATGAGTTGGTTTATATGCATTCAAAATTTGTTCAATTTTAATACCGAAGTAATGTTTTTTTGTATTTTCGAAACCGGTATTTCCGTATTGTAAAAACACTAGGAATATCTGAATCCCGGTTTCAGAAATACGGGTAATGCGTTGATTAAATTGGCATTTAATTATTAGAACTCCATTATAACAAGGTGAAAAATATCAATGCATTTAAGTCGTACAAAAACTATTTGATAGCGTTTTTGTATTACGTTCTCGTCTATGGTTAAACTTACATTAACTTAGCTATTAATACACAATACATTTTCTCATATACTCTCACATTCTAACTAATATTGAAAAAAACATTATTATTAATATAAATTACCCCTTCTGTGTACCCATTATAATATGACAAACCCAGACTTTTATTTTGTAATTTATAACATAAAATTTGAATCATTTTTTAGTTTATTCGTAAACGTTGCGATAGTCTGATGATGCTTTTCAGATATACGAAATACATGACACAAGTTGTATAGCACACCAAAGGGAATAACGAAGCTATAAAATTGAATTTTATATTAAAAATGAACTTCCACAAAGTTACCGCCGAATCTATCAAAGATATTGTTAAATGATTCTTATAATATTCGAAGATAGTTTTCAAGCTTAAAGCATTTTTCTCTTCTCCTTCGCGGCCGAGTTAATAATCTTGAAAATCTCATGACTATTAATTTACATGGTCCCAATTTATTGGTTCCCGGTAAATTGCTCGAATGGAAATTGCTCGAATAACAAGATAATCAATTTGTTTCCGTTTGTTTTGTCCGTTTGTTCTGTCTTAGCCCTAGTCTTCTATGTGTTCTGGAAATATATAGAAACAGTTTGAGTAACTAATTAATAAGCAGTTCTCGTAGAAACACTTCTGTTGAGATAAACTCCATTAAAAGGTCATAGAACACGGTTAAAATAAATACTTACGAAAATTATTTTTATATTTCACTCTCTAAACAAGTGTCGCACAAGATAAAAATGAAATTCGTAGAAAAAGTCGTGAAAAATCGTTTAAATAACCAAGCAATTCGAATAATTTGTAATTCGAGCAATTTCCATTCGAGCAATTTACCGGCTACCCAATTTATTCTTTCGAGTCACCAGTTCCTAGGGCCGTTCGATTGATCAACTCATTGCCTAGAGAAATGGACATTTTTAGTGATCATATTTGTGAACTGTTAGTTAAATTTTACTATTTTATTTCTTGATTTTGTGTGCTGATTTTGATGTATTATGTAGTTTTATTTTATATTTTGTCTCTTTATATTTGTCATGGCGAATTGGCGTCAGCTGTTATGTCATGTACTGTAATATTATTTTTTAACAATAAATAAATAATTACATTATTTTTTGTACCGGTTTAAATTACGATGATGGATTAATATATTGGAATTTCTAACTGCAACCCAGTGGATGAAAGCCCAACATCGTTGGCCTCTCGGCTACAATTCTGTCAATGTATTTAGTAATACAAAGAATGTTCGTTGTTAAAGACATCATCAGTTCGGCATGAATTATATTTTACGTAATTTTCTTTTCATTCCTCCGTTTCCAACGCCCCCTAACTTCTCGCAACGCCCCCCATTCAAAACGAGGTTACTCCTTTTTAAAATTGTGGAGATATTCATCTGGCAGTCGTAGCGTCGAATTAGGTCAAAATAATTATATCATTGACCTCACACACGCGAAAATTTTGAAACATTGGTCCGTGTACATAACGAATCGAAAATTTATTATCGATTCAATTTGAAAGATAACCCAATTATGACCGGTAAGGTCAAAAATTACCCAATAACTTATTCTACCGACAGCTGCTTGTTAAAAAAACACACGAATTATTACCAAATTGTTTATGCAGTTGTTGTTATTTTACAACGTGTAATTATGAAGCGTTTAATTGCGTGTTTGATAATCACTTTGCTGGATTTTACGAGAGTTAGGTGAAAAAAATATTATTATTTTGGTTTTGAAATTGTTTGAAATTAATTTGGATTGCAAATATAGAAAATGTTATAAGTGGTTTACAACACAGATACGTGAAACTGTGTGAATTTCAATCTAATTTATAGATACAAATATATTATTATATTTAATATTGAAATTTGAAAAAAAAAATTGCTTTTTAAAGAATACCTAGGTATACTTTAAAATAGAATGAACATGTGTCTGTCTGTCACAAGAACTCCTCCCAAACGCAATGTGAAATTTACACATACTATTCTGGCTGACATTTCTAGATCATGTGCTATTTTCAACATTTAATATGATTATTGATTTATAAACTATATATTGTCATTAGATACGGTCACAGTGATCTTAACATATTTAATATTTCAAAACCAGATATTTATACTTAATCATGTGTTCGTCTGTGGGTCAGTACAATCAGTGTGATTCCGGGCAGAAGTCCTACCTGTTATAAAGGGTCTTTCAATAGGTACGCTCGATCGTCCAAATTTCCATCATGGCATGTGCTGTGTGGCACGTAGTGCCGTCCTGTTGGAACCAAATGTTATCGGTAATTATATCATCCAGTTTAGGCCACAAGAAAGTGCTTATAATCGGTCAGCTAAAATTCGATGTTCACGCTATAATAGCCTTCCATGATGATTTGCAGTACTCACTTAACAATTGACAACAAATTTGACAGATGTCACTTTAACGACATGGCTGCTATAACCTAACAAATTTCGAGCGTTCCTACTGAAAGACCCTATATTTAAAGAAGCGTGGTACATGATCTGTCGTATTTAAGTAATTAGTGAAAATTTTGACTTGAAAGACAATGAGCGTGGTTTTTACTGACAGTAAATAAAGAATGAGTTACAACTATACCAGACGAAGTCGGTTAGTAAAAAATCGTAAATTAAGATACCTTACATGTACCATATTTTTCATTATTTTAGCTCCTTGTTTGAGTCATATGAACTTCTATCGAATAAATCTCGACGAAAGAATTACTGATTGTTTAGTCGCCAAAGCATTTTTTTCAGTGATATTAAAAAAAAAGAAGAATTAGGTATTCACTGTCGCTTTATAGCTTTTTATGATCAAGAAGATTGGAGAGAATTATATACACCTCAAAAATTATTGCGAAACCAATGAATGAAAGTTACCATGCTGGGATTCGAGCCCGTGAAAACCGCGACCGCCGTTGACTACATCCCCGGTAATAATATTAATTTACGTTTTATCGAATTACAAAGGAAACAAACCGGTAACGCGGCCATTTAAAACAGTTAAGTGTTCAAAATTGCAGACTCAATCGGTAATTAAATAATCAATATTAATTAATTAGAAACATTAACGTCAACAAATATTAGTAAAACAATAATTATTTATGTGCCGTCATAACCCATATCCGCACTCATGTGTACCACTTTCTTCTATGCAGGTCCCAAGCTTGAAGCTTGAAAAAACTAAGCGAGTTTTTTGCCAAAGACCAGGCATACATTTTACAATTATAATGAGCGTAATTTGTTTATGCTCTATTATGGTCACATTATATGGGGCGTTGCGATCGAATTTGTCTGGGCGTTGGGTGTTAAATTATATTATAGAAACAGCTCTGAGCCAGGCAATATTTTTTTGTTGGCAATTTTTCTTATATGGCTACACTTTACGGAACGATGCAACCCACCGCGAAGACCTGATTTAGTGTAGAATGTTTTTGTTTGCCGTGCCCCGCTTCCAATGTAGATCATAGCATATGAATATGATATTGACTCCTAACGGAGTTAATCTTAGCAAAAAAAATCTAAAAGAATTGTTTTTTACTCCCTTTTTACATGCTTACATGGTAGAGGCAACGCATTGGCACGGGCCAAAATTTTACAAAATTACCCGGCCCGAGCCCGAAAAGCTCACGCCCGACCCGGCCCGGGCCCGAGTCTAATACCGCACTTGTTACCCGAACCCGACCCGAAGCCCGAAACTCATTTTATAAACTTATTTTAGCTTGCCGAGGAATTTGAAATGCTCGATTTGCTATATTTTTTCCCAGATTATATCCGAAATTCCAAAGCCCGGCCCGAGCCCGACTCTCAATTTCGCTTACCCGCCCGAGCCCAGCCCACGGGCCGGGTCGGGTAAGAGCCCGCGGGCCAGGCCCGGGCCCGTGCAGACCTCTATTACATGGCAACATATCGACTGTGGAAAGGAAAAAGGACGCAGCCCATAGTTTTTTGAAAACAGCTTTAATTCGATAATTGCAATGAATCAAATTTGATGCCGAATAAGTATCTAAATTTAGCTTTTAAGTTTGAAAAAGATGACCTTGTAAAAAATTAAAACCAAGAAAAATGACTGAAAAAGGTTTTTCCTATAATTTTTTTAAAATTAAGATTGTGTCAATTAAACACCAGTTTAGAAATGTCCGTGCATTTCAAGGTTGTGTATAATTGATAATTTTCATATGGCCTAAAATCATAAAAACACGTTGTTTGCGCCTCCTGTAAAATTTGATATGTGTGGGTACGTCCCTTTTCCTTTCCACAGTCGATATGATACCACACCGTCAAACACAAGAAGACGACAATCAGATCATTGATACCAGTAAATAGTTTCACCACAATAATAAGGCGTGTATATTCAGATTAACTATTCAATTAATTTATTACTCTCATCCATTTAATTGCAAAAGACCACTAATTAGTGGGTTTAATTACTATTTTTGTCGATAAATTACTAACGTCGTGTAGGTAGGTATAGCTCCCAGACCGCATGTCTGAAATACCGGAATTTTACTACAGCTCCACGAAAGTGAATTTAACGCATTGGCAAAATTGTGTGAATTCAAACCGTCCGAATCCCACTTTCCCATCAAAATTGCTGATTTATCTCGATAATATTCAATACTAAAATCAGTTAACGTTGTCTTTTTAGGAAGTAGCCAATTAATTACATCTTAACTGTAGTGATATTTCATATTTAATGTCGTACGTAAATATTTATTGTCAAAATGCAATGTGAACAGTGCAGGGAGTGTAACTATTTGAAATACCGGTTAACCGATAAATTATGAAATAAGTTTCAAAGTTTTATATATTAATCAAACGTTTACAACAAATAATATTATGTGGTTATAATTTATAAATAAATATATTATATATAAGCTTTAAAACATTAAAGGGCATCATACAGGTAAAACGTGATAAACGGCGTGATAAAAAAAAACCGTTATATTTTCCATTTTGATTTTTTTTAAACCATGTACGCTCCCAATGTGGAGCATATGGACTCCTAATGGAATTTATCTCTACAGAAGTGTTTCTACGAGAACTGCTTGTTACTCAGTTGCTCAACCTCTCTTTTTCCAAATGGAGTAGGGATATAAGGATAGGGCTAGGACAGGACTAGTGGTAAGCTAATTGCTCTCGATACGCCCGTTCATAGGATAGGATAGGTGGGAGTGGGGAATTGAAGACATCACATACATCCATGCCTACGAACAGAAATTCATAAATCGATCGAAAAATCAATCTATAAAACTGTCCGCACCGGGATTTGTACCCGCGCCCTTCGTAACCGAAGTCAACGACGTTGACCACTTGACCACGCAGGCGGCTAATTTGTCATTTTGAATAGGTTCCAAAAAACATGTATTAACTATCTGCAAACTTTGACACAAAAATCATCAACAGATTTATGAAAATTTTTGTAAAATGAGTGTTGTCTGTAAATTTTCTTTTGGAGACATTATACAATAAGAATAAGAATTCTTTCTTTAAGTCAAGCATATTGTTGCATACATTTATTGAAAATGATCGCAATGAGAAAAACCGGTTCTGATTATAACATAAAACTGTGGAATTGGTCGAAAAGATTCAGTTTGTCATTTCAGGCTCAGATATCTAACTGAACTTTTGATAAACTAGACAAGAAATTATGAACTGTTTTCGCATTTGAGATCATGGCAAACCTATTACAGTAAAAAACCCATTTACACTATAGTCGGGACAATGTAATTGGGGGTGTGAATCTCATACGAAATTAGGGATTTAGTTTTTTCCCCGCGGAAAACGCAAAACTAAGTTTCCCTTAGTTTTGCAAAAAAAAAAATTAGTTTTTATAGTTTGTAGTAAATATCCCGCACACATACAGGCCTCCAGCTATGCGTGTATAGCCTGGCACATGTTGAATACACAGACGCTAGCCATCATTTGACTGTATGCGCAGCACAGACGACCGTCTTTTAGTAACGATAATGGAATGCGACCGTACAATTGGGGGATTAGTTTTGTACACATAACACTGTTAAATTATATTTCTTATCAGTTGATAATGCTCGCCATGATCGAAATCGGTTCTGATCTTGATAAATAAAGGATGAAATAAATACAAATGAATATTGTGTTTTTCTTTAAGTAACTAATTAGTTAAGCTTCTAAGCAATGGTCCCTCTAATGTAAGAGGTTAGCTGCGCAGAAATTTTAAAGGCTGCGCGGAAGATGCGCGGACCGATCAAATATTAATTGAACAACTGTCTTGTAGTGCGCGCCAACCAAGAATGAGTGCTCGAGGGCTTTCCAAATGCTGCGCGGCCGCGCACGCGCGCAGCTTAAAGGGAACGTTGCTCCTTGGGAAGTAAATTTCTTCATTGACATTGTGACATTTACGACGATGGACTAATTCACTGTACCGATGTTTTAGTGTCGAGATAGTTTTTATACTCGGCACGAAAACAATAAGAAAAGTAAAAGATTCCATAAAAATGTGTAAGTTAATCTTTTCATTGGTAACCCTTACAATAAAATAAGTAAATAACCGACTAACCGATAACTCAAGCAGACCCGATTTTTTCCAATCCCTAGAAAATAGTATGCATTGTGATTTTGACGTTTAACATTACTGGTCACGAACGAATATCAAGATTTATAATATAATAAAATACTTTTATTATTCAATTGACCATATCCGGCGAATTGACACGGTGATCGTAAAGTGATTTATACCGCTCACGAATGTGGCGAACGTGATGAAAAAAAAAACACAGTCGAAATGAAACTATATAATTAGATAATTTACTTTGACATGGAGCTACTGAAACAACAATGCAAATAATGAAATAAATCAATACACTTACTTTCAAATTTCACATACAAATATTTAGGAGAGTTCTAAGTCTAAAATTTATCGCCGCTGTTTTGATCACAATCGTGTGTTTCGTAAATTATAACAAAGATTTATTCGTTTAGCTCAGGGTGGGGAAACTTTTCATTCCTTAAGGCCACATTCATTTATCTGATTTAACATAAGGCCGCAGTAAAGAAAACGTTGACACCCCCTCCTTTTTTTCGACTGTCGAATATATAAAAGGTTGATTACGCTCTTTTCCAAACGCTCGCGTATAATTTTTTGATCAAGTCAAAAGGCCGAATCAGAGTAGCCAAGAGGCCGCAGGTTCCCCTCCACTGGTTAAGCCTAAGCACATAAATTATCAAACTTAATGGCTACAAATGTACTACTGTGTATACTGAAGCTGTCGTAGATAATATATAAGTAAAAAATTGCAGTTATATACTAATTTAATCTGACAATATTGTTTTCTCTTAAATTAACAAGGGGCTCGCCGACCTCAGTAAAAATTAACAAGAAGCTCGTGCGAGCCTCTCTGAACCCCCTCCAGCACCCCTTGGTTATTTTTAGTTAAAGTTGATCGGTTTATACTACAAAAATTTTACGATATGATTCCCAAAAAATGTCTTTTAGCTGGAAAAGAAAATGTTGGGACAAGAAAACGCGGCATTCCAGAATTTTTAATACTAATATTTTTACATTTATCTCAAAACATTTAACATCGAATTACTTATTACCAGAGCGATAACGTTGTATTGTATCTATGTTTGAAAAATATTTGACGTCACAAGTACAAACAGTTTTCAACGTACCACTAATTTAATTGTGCGACAAAGCCTGACCACCCTGTGGGCATTATTGCATTAGCTGAACGTAAAATCAATTTGTACGAGCATCCTCTCAAACAGGGAGCCCGCTGCATCGTAATCAGATGCATCCGGGAGCCAGATAGATAGACCGGGCACACGAGGGTGCTGGGCACTAATCCTGTCATCAACTGCTGCGCCTCGTACAAATCGAATGAAGACTTACATCATCATTTCAATTTAAAGAGAGTGCACTTTGTTAGTTAACAGCTTTGCACAATAATGCAGCAAAGATGGTTCTAACACAGATCTTTATGAATAACAAACAGTACAAAGTATTTTTTCCGCATCTATATTTTAACAGAGTGCGGTAAACTTGTTAAAATAGTGTTTGGAAAAACCTGTTTTAAATTAAGCCCCTGTTTCAGAGTATATATTATTATATTTAAAATCTTTGTCTAATATTCAGGGCTGTGGAGTCGGAGTCGCGGTATTTTGGCCGGAGTCGAAGTCGTGAAAAATGAGCGGCTCGATTTTTTTTTGAAAAATATATTTAATTAATAATGTGTATTTAAAAGTAGATAAAAATGAAATTTAAAAAAAAAGTTTAAAAAACCGTATTATTTGAAAAACAACATTTTGTTAAGAAAGGTAGATAATAATGAAGAGCCACATAAATAAATTATGCATAATATTTGTTTTAATTAATAAAAACATAATAGAATTCATCACTTCTTGATTGTATGCAAGGTCTTTTGTAAGGGACTGGACCAATGTTCCCTCTAAGGCAAGAGGTTAGCTGCGCGGAAATTTTGTAGACTGCGAGGAGGCTGCGTGGAGAGTGCGCGGACCGATCAAATTTTAATTGAACAACTGTCCTGTAGTGCACGCCAACCCGGAATGAGAGCGCGGGGGCTTCCCAACTGCTGCGAGGCCGCGCACGCGCGCAGCTTAGAGGGAACGTTGGACTGGACATAAATAGCTTTCATCGCTAGAAAAATCTGACACGTCTAAAATGTTAGGATCTTCAGAAGCCTTTTGTTTGTCATTACTGCCTTGTGTTGTTGAATTTCTTATTATCTGCATCTGTGATTCTTTTTGTTTTCGGGAAACAAGTTTGAACACATAATAAGTGTAAACATGTAATATTCGTTTTTTTCTATTTGCTCGTGTGCTTTCAATATCGTGTAAAAATAGTTACGTGTATGTACAAACCGGCTAATTCTACTTGGGCATTTTTTTAATGATTCAAAAACGTCAAGGCTCAGACGCGTTAAGCTGGTTAATTCATTATCAGAGCAGCTCCCATTGTCAGGCTACGGTAATAAATATCATCGCATAATGGTTGATAATAAATAAAGCGCTTACTTTCGTTTTTACTAGCGCAGTGTAGAAGCTGTCGATGAAATAAAGTTAATTACCACGACACAACTTGCCGAATCCAGTAATAAATCTTTGGAGCACTTAATTGGATCTGCCAAGCTCAGATTATTTTTAGATAGGTACTCAAATAAATAATAAAAAAACTAAATACGACGGTTGAATTCGGTACTAAAGTAGTCAATCTAAAGTAGTCAATCACCCAGTAATCTCAAAGTAAACGAATACATAAATGTCATAAATTTATTTTAATTAGAAATACTTTGAATACATACATATAAGATATGAAAATGATACATACAAATGTTAAAGGCTTTGAAATAAGAGTATGTCAATATTTTTCCAGTGACACTAGCGCCCTCGCTAAACGGCCAAGATAATAACACTTACGACCAATAAACTGTTACGATATTTTGGTAAACCTTTACGGCCTCACGCAGTTTTTTCCAAGTTCTGTTCCACTGTTAGCAAGGAAGTGTAATTTTTTTACAATTAACTATCAAAAATAACATCACCGTCTTAAAAATATGTATTTAAAAAAATTTAATCATAGTGTATGATCGAGAGCTCTAAAATATTTGTCATATTATGTCATAAATCATTAAGTATTATTTATTTAAATGGGTATTTATTAGTTATTTCTAAATTATAATAAATATGATACCATCTCTTATCAAAGATATACAAAATCGCTATGATATTCAGCATTACAAAGACATTTATGTGGTAATGAATAATTAAATTTAGGCAATTATTGAATGATACCAGCATTTAAAAATCCCCTTTCAAATGCAATCAATTAGACTAAAATATGAACTAAATTAAGCCCAATGAAAGATTCTCGGAATTGGACCAACTGCATTAATCAGTCCAATATTAGAGAATAATGCATCACTGATTAGATGGACTTGTAGCAATTATCAATGATGCGCCGCTGCATCCTTTTTAAATCGTATTCAATTGAATGCATTTAGAATGCAACTATGTATTTACATAGTTAAACGTTGATTTATTGGTCTTGATTAAGATCTATTTACCATCTCTTCGTTTGTATTAACCATTGGGTTAATGCCCTAAATTAATGCTGAAATCATTCAACATTAGAATTGTACTTAATTTAAACAAATCAACTGAGGTACTAAAGATATATCTTCTTCTTCTTATTTGGCCATGTTCGCTCCCTATGTGGAGCATATGGCCGCCACGCGGCACCTCCATGTTTCCCTGTCTCCTGCCAATTGCTTTGCTTCCTCCCATGACATGCCAGCATCCCTCAGTTCCGCCGAGTACATCCTATGGATAGTACCCGACGGACGTCCGGGACGCCGGAATCCCACCGGTCGAAAGAAAAGGCAGGCAGGATTGAGGCTTTCCGGAGGCATCCTCAGTACTTGACCCAGCCAGTTCCAACGTCTCTCCATAACCACTGACGTAACAGGACGCTGTCTTGTACGCTCCCTTATCTCTGAATTCCTCACAAAATCAAACCACCTCACCCCCATTATCCGACGCAAGCATCTGTTTTCGAAGCTCAGTATACGGTTTTTCTGAGTCTTCGTCAGGTGCCATGATTCGCAACCGTAAAGCAGTACCGGTATAATTCAAGCGTTGAATAAGTGGTATTTGGTTTTAATCGAGTACAGCTGATATATCTACTGGCGGTCTTTTATATTTTCTGCTTCTAAATTGAAGAGATTTTTGTCATAAGTTAGTATTCCAATCAAATATTTTAATATACGAAGACATTCGACCCTTTTTTGTATTTGAATATTCGAAGGGTATTTGGATATTGGTGTTTAGGAAGCCGAAAAACTTAAAAGGATGCAGGTAATTTATATAAAAGATAGACATTCACACATTTCATAAAACCAACAAATAAAGGTTATTAAAATAAGTCTACAAGTTGGCGTATTTATAAATATTTATATATTAGGTATCATCAACTTTGCAGATCCAGAAAGCGAACCATTAAATTTTACGATCCATTGTTAGTTGGACCTTGAGATCATTCCAGGGATTCTCAATGCTAGCGCGTAGGAGGTTGAGCCATTAATTAATGCACCTGCTTCGAGAAAAAATCACACCTTTAATGAAATGTCCTTAATGCATTGCAAATACGAGCTATGTTAATTGAACAATGTTCATGAAAAGCCTACGCGAGTATATGTTTGATCGATTTCTTGAAGTAGCAAAATGTTTTTTGTAATTAATTTTACCGAAGAGGGGAATAACATTTTGGACGAATGCGAACACAAAATAAAACGTCGATTGATATATTATTTTAATTAAAAGACTTGGTAAGCATCCAGCATAATGTCCCTCCATGGGAACTGGAAAGAAACGTTGGCGTAAGGCTTATGAATTATTGTAAATCGGCAATCTTTACATCTGGTTTTGAGAATTAGGTAGAATTAGATTTGTCAAACTTATATTAATATATTTATTGATTTAGCATTTACTTGGTAGAACTCCATTTTAATAGGGTAAAATATCAAGGTATTTCAGTTCTACAGTTTTTAAAAAGTTAAAGGTTGATAGCTATTTCGGCTTACGCCATCGTCAGAACTATGCTTTAAACGTACATTTACTTGGCTATATATACTGTCTAAGAAGAGATACACAATGCATCATATTATTCACTCTAACATACTAATTCAAATTCTAATTACAATATTGCACTTATTAACTGTGATTTTAGTGTTACAAAGAAAGATAAGCAGTCTGGGTTTTTAAAAACATTAATTAGAATACTTTAAACTGATATTTATTATTAATTATGCTACATTAAATTTATTAACTATGGCTTAAGTGATTTGAAAAACAATAAGCAATGTGGGATTTTCCACAAGTAAATTAGGAAAAAATATATTGATATTTATTATTGATTACATTAAGGGTTTTAACAACGGCGATGGATTAATAATGGTTTGCTCATTTAAGATGTTTTGTTTATGTCTGGTAATTTCAAGTTGTTCTAGTAAATTTAGTTTTTGACCCTTATGACAAAGATGCAGAACGGTTGGAACTAAACTTAAACTAATGTCATGAGACTCGGTCAAAAAATGATTTGCAAATTGTGAGTCAGATTTGTTATTTTTAAAGATCTTATGTGTTCTTTAACACGTGTTGATATGCTTCTCCTGTCTGTCCTATGTAATTCGCATTACACGATCAACAGGTAGAGCATATCAACACTGTTAAGACACATAAGATCTTTTAAAATAACAAATCTGACTCACAATTTGCAAATCATTTTTTGACCGAGTCTCATGACATTAGTTTAAGTTTAGTTCCAACCGTTCTGCATCTTTGTCATAAGGGTCAAAAACTAAATTTACTAGAACAACTTGAAATTACCAGACATAAACAAAACATCTTAAATGAGCAAACCATTATTAATCCATCGCCGTTGTTAAAACCCTTAATGTAATCAATAATAAATATCAATATATTTTTTCCTAATTTACTTGTGGAAAATCCCACATTGCTTATTGTTTTTCAAATCACTTAAGCCATAGTTAATAAATTTAATGTAGCATAATTAATAATAAATATCAGTTTAAAGTATTCTAATTAATGTTTTTAAAAACCCAGACTGCTTATCTTTCTTTGTAACACTAAAATCACAGTTAATAAGTGCAATATTGTAATTAGAATTTGAATTAGTATGTTAGAGTGAATAATATGATGCATTGTGTATCTCTTCTTAGACAGTATATATAGCCAAGTAAATGTACGTTTAAAGCATAGTTCTGACGATGGCGTAAGCCGAAATAGCTATCAACCTTTAACTTTTTAAAAACTGTAGAACTGAAATACCTTGATATTTTACCCTATTATATTAATATATATCACAAATAATATTTAATACTGGTATTGATATATTCGCCTGGTACATACCGCAATCTCCACAGTCAATACGGGTAACATTGGCCCACTTCAAGAAGAGGTTTCAAATTATGCTGCTATCATGTTATTGTCATACCATTGCCACCTGTATATTTCATAGCTAATCAATGGTATTGTGTAGCCCTTTGGAGGTAAAAATATGTATTATAAAATGCGTCATATTTGCTGTATTGTGAAAAATTGTTAGCTGCCAGTTGGTGTCTATCATATTTTTAAAACTTGGATCGACAATATTCTTAATTTGTATTCCTACTCAGAAAAAAAATTGTTTTTTACGATTTATGTACATAATACACGAAATCGTAGAGAAAAGTTGCAAAAGACCTTAAATTTTTTGAGATTCTATAATCATTAATTACTGTGAATATTTGTGCCACGGGAAAAAGTTACCCGATATGGGGTGTAAACTTTGGCCCACACTGTTTTATCTGTATTTATATATCGAGCATAGAAATATGTCCAAAAACGTTTTGTGAACTGAATTTTAAAACACTGATCTTTATCAAATAATTTCACTTATAATAGAAACGGCGATTTATCAAAATACAAAAAAACCTTCAGATCTGGGCTAAAGTTACCTGCGTTGACGGAAACGAATTTAAATTATATACACACCCCGCTTAAAAGAGAGCGTCAGGTGATTGTTTCCAAATAAAAAATATGTTAAAAGTCAGCGAATGTCAATCGTGAATTGCAAGATTAAAAACCGCCGAAGAATAAAATCGATAAACGCCTATCGGCGAGCTGTGATCAAGTGAGGTTTGTTTATTGCCTTAACTAACGTAATTGGGCCTCTCCTTGCCTTTTCCAATAACTCACAACGCCACAAAAGGACTTAATAATACAAATGAAAGCTTAATGGGGAAATTCACTGAATTTATCGGTCACTTTCAGCGCCTTGAGCTATTTTCATTTAAGCTCGAGATGTATTGAGCATTCGATATAAATCTGGATATTACACATAAACGATAAATACGATGCCATTTAGCATTATCTTGACATTATAACTGTTAAATACCTGTATTAAACAAACCATGACATATTTTACTAAAATTTTTCGTGAAGAATTGAAATATTTTAAATCGAAGAGTTTTTTTCAATATTAGTTAAGTTTTAGAATTGATGAGGCTTTCAATGATGTATTTATTATCTTAAAACAGATTAACGACCGCACGTTTTTTTTCATAAAATTTCAATTTTTCGAAAAATTCGCAAATATTGAAATTTTAATAAATTCACTATAATTTGTAAGCAAATTGAGATATCTTTACCAAATTTAATTTTCTTAGCTTCCTGATACTTTTTTTTTTTGCGAAAGTAGTTGTCTGAGGATGCTTCTGAAAGAGGCGAAACACGTGTCACATCTTGATACACAATACGTGGAATAATCAAAGTTATTTTTATTTTATATTATTCCAGATACTTCACCTATACGCATATATAAGTACGCCGGCCGTCAACCTTTATTTTTCAAACACTCAAATACGCGTCCGCGGTCGTTAAGCTGTTAAGTTTTTTTTTTATGAAATATCGAATTATTGGTAATTTCAATACCGGTACTCAATATGAAATACCGAAAAACCACTATTGATTTTTTTATATAAAATGAATAGAGCTTTACTTGCTAGGGTGAGTAAGAGTCAAATTTCTTTGAGTCTCCTTCATCCCTGATCTTTTGATCGTTACAGGAGAAAGCAATGCACAAGTTCATATGGACACCATACTATGCATTCATATGAAAATTAAATTATTTTAGCCGGCTGCGTGGTCCAGACTCTAGTGGTCAACGTCGTTGGCTTCGGTTACAGAGGTCACATGTTCCAAGCCTAGTACGGAAAGTTTTATAAATTAATTTATAAATTTCTGTCTAAATATATGGATGTATGTATGTCATGTCTCAAATTACCCAACCCAACATATCCTTAAAACGGGGTAACCACTAGTCCTGAAGTAGTTATATCTTTATATACCTACTCTCTTTGAAAAAGACAGGTTGAGCAACTTAGTAACAAAGAGTTCTCGTAGAATAAACATCTGTTGAGATACCTACATTATGAAGCCATGTGCTCAACATTGGAATAGTATATGAATGGAATCGGAAATATATATGAATACCCATTCATTTAAATACATAAAGAAGAACACTAAAGAGTCATTTTAATTATGCTAAGGGTTGTGTTTATACGTTACATCAGGGATTGGCTGGTGTTGGCTCGGGGGGGAGGCGGGGGGGGACTCGCGCGAGCCCTTTGTTAAATTTCAGCGCGGCCGGCGAGCCCCTTGTTAAGATAAGAAAATCATTCGTCTTAGATCAAATCAGCAATTTCTGTAGATGGTTAAATTTTAAGGCTCTTAATTTTTTCATTCAGAGTTGTGGGCTTCCGTGCCGTACCTCATGGGTTCGAGTTAATCACTATTCCTGTCTTAGCCTTATCATTCTATCTCTACTACTCTCTCTGGAAAAGGGAGGTTGAGCGACTAAGTAACAAACAGTTCTCATAGAAAAAAAACTTTTGTTGAGATACTTTTATTAGGATGCCGTATGCTCCACATTAGGAGCGAAAATGGATTCAAATAAATGGATACGATTTACCGAGCCCCTTGTTAAGATATTGGCAGCCCACCGCTGCGTTACATTAATAATAA
This sequence comes from Himalopsyche anomala, assembly GCA_031772345.1. Taxonomy (NCBI): domain Eukaryota; kingdom Metazoa; phylum Arthropoda; class Insecta; order Trichoptera; family Rhyacophilidae; genus Himalopsyche; species Himalopsyche anomala. The sequence continues at coordinate 6,492,518 of CM062841.1, read as the reverse complement.
ATCCGTTATTCACATATTCACCCGGTATTGCAACTGCTAATCACGACTACATGCATTTATACATTATGCTTTACTTTTAACCGGAACTCACATATTTTTTCATTCACCCATACCTCATCATAAAAAAAAATCGTATTGCATGGTATTATAAGTTATTATAATTGAAATTTAACAGTTTCTAATCGCCTCGGTTGGGCTGCAAAGCAATAGGTGTCCAAACCATTGATGTACTTTCTATTTTCTCGGGTCGTCCATCCGAGGCGGTCCGAGAAAACCCATGGGAACTGTGTCAACAATGGAGCACAGTCAGCAATAGTATAATGTGTGCAGATAAGTGCACTATAGTTAGAAGCTGTGTGTATTGAATATGGTCAGATCATAGGTTTCCTTATTTCGACGCCGACCTAACACACTAAAAGTGGACAAACGATGTGCGCGCGATTGTTCCTCGAAAATGTTGAATTGTTTGATTCAGATTTCAGGTCAAATATATGTGAAACAATGTAAAAACATACCAAGAGACCAAGTTATAAAATGGTATAATATTACTACTGGACGTTTAAGAACAATCACGACTTTACTTTGTGTTTTGGTGGATTGCAAATTTGTATTTTAGGGAGATAGCACTACTACAGTGTGTATTTACTGAGCTCACTTCAATTTTACGATACTTTAAGACAGGGTTTCCCAAACTTATAGTGCAATTGTACACTTCGCGAATCTGGAAATGTTACCGGAACACGCTATTTTAGGTCGAGTAGTAGTCATAAGCAGAAATACCTATCAACTATGTATTATATAAAATAATATTTGTATTACTAAAATGTTTTACGTTTAGGGTGTTCACTGTCAATACTTGGTGGAAAGGCATTATATTACTAAAAATACAATATTCCTTTGTACTTCATACTACTTTACTTTGTCCTGACTAGGGTATCCAATCCCGGAGCCTTTTTCCAATCCCGGGATCCCGGGATTGGGATTAGTTCACCGAGGAATTTGAAATCCTCAATTCCCTATACTTTTTCCTCAGATTATCTCCAAACCTCGTTTTTTTTTTAGCTCTCCGAGGATATTTGATATCCACAATTTGCCAATTTCGTCTCACTTTTCGGGATTTACTCGAAATTTCTGAATCCCGAAATCCCGGGGTCGCGACCATATCAATCCCGGGATTTCGGGATCAGAAAATTGAACGGGATCCCGAATCCCGGGATTGGATGCCCTAGTCCTGATATATTAAATAAAGTGGAATGAAGTACAAAGGAATATTGTGTTTTTACTAATAAAATGTTTTAGGTTAAAACCCTCACATTATCAAAATAACAAATTTAGTATTTTAAATAAACGAAATGGGTGTTGGTGACATATTTTTTCTTCCGTCATTTCTCATTATTTTAACCGTCGGAAAAATAGTTTCGAAGAAAAAAATGTAAAGCTTTTCATGGTTGTGTGTATTTAAAATACATTCCGAAATGTCTGATTAAATGCCGGAGTAGAACTGTTTGTGGTCAAATCACTTCCTCGGATGCAGTATACAGTAGTTGACATAAATGGTCAACGGTCGTGGTTCGCGATTTGGAATAGGTAGACCGCGGAAATTTCTACCAATTATTATAGCAATGAATGTATGAATACAACCAGTTCCCGATGAGGGAAATCGACACACCTTTATTTTGAGAATCGCACGATTCGTCAAAGAAACTTTAACTGAAAAATTTGAATCATTTAAATTATGTACATTCACACAAGTTTTGTCACTTACGACCCAGGTTTTACCTTCCGGCAACTTGAACTGACGTTTAGTGCATATATGTATCGTGTTTATATTAGAAAAAAATTACCACTAAGTTTAAAGCTATTGATTGGCGAAATGGATTAACTTTACTTATGACTTGATTTTAAGGATGTTCAATTAGCTTGGGGAAATATTTACTTAGACAATTAGTCTTCGTAGATTTTTGAAATTAATTTGATTATCGTTAAAATGTTATAACATGGGAATGCCTACAAATTTAAATGGTGAGTAATTTCAAGAATTATATTTATTTCGATCGCTGGAAAATTTATAATTATTTTGTGAAATTTAATTATATGTATTTACATAATATAGGATACAACAGTGGGGAATTTAGGAAAGTTACTTGTTCATTTAAACTTAGAGATACATTTTTTGTAAATTATTCCCAAAATTCCCTTCCCTTATTTTTTGTACCCTTCAATCAATTTTCTCTAATTTTCTCAATCCCGAAATCCCGGGATTAGTACTGTCACAATCTCTGGATTTCGAGATTCGAGATCCGGGATCCTGGGATTGGAGGCCCTACTTGTCAGCTTTTCATTTCATACAATATAAAATCATATTCAGTTTATGAACTGGCCGGAAATTGATCTCGTAACCTCTCGAATCGCCCCCAATCTAGCTGACAACCAAAAAATTTAGCTTAACAAAACACTGTATACCTGGCAATTTTTTTTCAGTCAGGTGAAATTGTTTGCGGTGGTGTTTGGAATTTGTAGATCAGATTGTCCGGAGCGTGTGACTTGCATGAGCACGCGACGTTTAGCCAAAGGAAATGGGATCACAATACAACGCAGCCATTGGCAACCATTTATTTATAATTACACTTGAATTCTTGGAAGAAAATTATTTATTATTACTATTAGATGAAGGCATCGATGTCAATTATTAATATCGATCAATCTTTATATTTGTACCTGTCCTAGAAAAATATTTATTTACTTTATTTAGTGTCGTCACACAATAAATAAAATCATGATATTTATTTTAATTATTTAATATTCTTTGATACACGAAGAAAATTGAGATGCACAAAAGAAAATTGTTTTCTTTTGAATCGTTCAAACTATGTACATTCTCACAGATTTTGTCACTAACGAGCTGGGTTTCGCCTTTCGGCATCTTCAGGCGTTCAAGTGCAGGGATGAACTTGAACACCTGAAGATGCCGAAATACGAAATCCGGGTCGTTAGTGACAAAATCTGTGAGAATGTACATAGTTTGAACGATTCAAATTTAATATTGAAATTCTACCAAGCACCTTCAGTCGAAATCTTAAATTTAAAATTGTTTTCTTTTTTGAATTCTCCAATAACCATTTCATATGTGGAAAAATAGTCTTACGTCAACTTTCTATTTACATCACAAGTTCAAGTGCCGTTTTTGAATTCTTGATTAGCCATCGTGGGTTATATATTATATATATGATCGACAAACTTGGCAGATCTTTAAAAACCTTCCAAATTGGAAGTGTGAAAAGTAATAATCTTTAATACATATAGAGAAATTATGTTGTTTGATGGAAGTTAGTAAAAAAAATATTTTATAATATTTTTACGAGAACTGTTTGTTACTCAGTTGCTAAACCTCACTTTGTAAATAGAGTAGGGAAAGAACGATAGCACCAGTACATGACTAACGGTTAACTAATCGCTTTGGGACAGAAATCCATAAATCGATTGAAAAATCAATCTTTAAAATCAGTCCATTCATGGATTCGAAACTGTGACCTACGTGTTTTACTTCATGGACACTCGACCACGCAGCCCGTAAAACATGCTTACATAAATTGAATTTACTCAAAACTCTGCTTTTGGGCTTGGACCGTTTGTTTTTTGAGCCATTAAATTATGAATGAGTTTCGGAATTATTAGAGACCCCCTAATACAGTATGTTTGTAGATACTAATTAGTTTGAGAATAGCCGCGCTGCTCTACCGAGAACTTTAACGTCTTGCGCTCCGTTAGCCAGCATACTGCCATCGAGGCAACCTCTAGTCCAGTGTTTCCCAACCTGGGGTCCGAGAAAATTTTCATTCTTTCAACATTCTTTGTGATAAAGTATGAAAAAAAATTCGGGGGTCCGCAGATTATTTTTTTAAGATTTAGGGGTTCGTGGCATGTAAACGGTTGGGAAGCACTGCTCTAGTCTACTCGCACAGCCGCTATACCGTCATTGGTATAGTATATATTTCCGGGTTTAATTTTACAATAGTGCACTTAAAGGATTAAAATATGCAATAATTTTTTTTAAATATGCAAATTACAGTTGACTAGCTGTAAGCCCGTTGACCTCAACGGGGGGATTTTTGTTGCATTTTTAAGAAGTCAGAAAATTACAAACCTATTTATTGAATAAGCCAGAAATTCTAAAAATAAAATAAATATATCTCGGGGCATATATCGACAGCATGCCCTGTAGTATTTAAATTGTAAATTATTTAATTTTTGGAATAATGTTGAGTTTGCTAACAATTATTTTTCCTATTAGCAGAAATATACCTCGTAAATTACCTAATTTTTGGAATAATGTTTAAGTTTGCTAACAACTATTTTTCGTAGTGACAGAAATTTCGTAAAATATTAAATCTTTGGAATAATGTTCACGTTTGCTAACAATCATTTTTCATAGTAGCATAAATCGACCTCGGCACATATATCGACAGCCCTGCAGTTTTAAATTGTAAATTACTTAATTTTTGAAATAATGTTTAAGTTTGCTAATAATCATTTTTTCACATGCAAAATGGTATAAATTAATTGCACATTTTATCAAAACAAAATTATCAAAATGTTGACTGATTCTCCAAACAGAAATTGTTTTTTAAAATATATATAATGATTTTTACTGAAGTTATTTTATTACACATTATGCTTTCGCCAACAACTAACTATACCACATATGTACCTAGATTAAAAACAAATCTTGAAATAATTGCGTCTTATATTTATTTTTTGAAAAACATATTTCGCTAGTCAATCGGATTTTGTTATTTTGGTAGCATTTATTTTCATACGATCAAGATGTACTGTGATTTAAAAAGAAAGTTTTCAAAAAAAAAAATGTTATAAACCCAAAAAAAAGCGCTCTAGGCTAGATTCGAACCAGCTTCCTACAGGTTACCAGCCGGGCGCTCTATCAAACTATTTCGCTTACTTTATTTATATTTGTATTTGAGCATAAATTTACCTTGTCCAAAGCATAGACTCGTTTACTCGTTATTTAAAACAAAAGATACAAAACTTTTAAATTATCGGGATAAATTCTAAATACCCTCTGTTAAAAAGTAAAATATTTAATAGCCGTCAGCATATGACACACATGGAATATTTGCATTTAACTGTCGAAACTATATTATGTAAAATATACCACATTCATATTTGACAGACGTCACAATCTTGAATACAAACAATCGAAGTCAGTTTGTGAATCACAAATATCGTTCCATTTTCAAATGCTTGATTTATATAATGTATTTTTATCGCCTTGATATTTATGACGTTAGCTCAGTTGATAGAGAGCTCGACTGGTAATCCAGAGTTCTGTGTTCGATCCACGGTCGCGGCGTTTTTTTGTATGAAATTTTTTCAGCGATTTGTTTCGTCAAATAATAAACAGTGTATTGGGAAAATATGTCTTTAGTATGAATAAAAATATTGCGTCAGCGGAGCTTTGAGGAGGGAGGGGGAAGGGGCAGGGGGAGGGGAAATCGCGGACAATCATGCAATCATGCAATCATTCGGACATTATCGAGTATTAATATATAGATTTTAATGTTGTTTTTGATAGTCCTTCACAATTTAAAAATAATTAAATCTTTGCATAAAACGTTACGATCATTCAATTCCTGAGAGGTTCGCAGGCGCCATATTTAGAACGGCTGTAGTTCGTAGGCCGCAGGTCGACTGTTATCGGTGCTCACACGCGAGATTTTCCGTGATAGGATCGCCATCGCGACATTCCCATCGCATTCCCTACTCGCTGAAGATAATAGAAACACCAGCACGTTACCAAGTTGCCTATTACTGCGTTAATAGCATTAATGGAGAGTTAACTATCGTAGTATCTTACACAGTGGCGGTTCGTGACCTGAAATCTTTGGTGGGCTAAAGAAAAGTTTGGCATTGTATACTATTTACGAAATTGCGCATGTTTCCACTTCACTTTATACATTAATCTACAAGCAAATTAACAAATACTAAGACACTACTGCAAAACATAAATTATTATATAATAAAATCAAAGCTAATGTAAGTATGAAATAATAATATATTATCGATCTTACAATCGAGAGTATTATTGTAGGTAGACATAGCATTGCCTAATAATGACAGACGAAAATCAAAACAAAGATAAAGTATAAATTTGCGAAATGTTAGTTACATTTAAAAATGTATTTTTTTTTTCAGCGGCCGAATTGCTGTTCATTTTTATTCGGCCATCTTAATTAAGTTTTTTTTTACACATTTTGGGTGAAAAATGCAGGTCGGGCTAAGCCCACCTAGCCCAGTACGTAGAACCGCCACTGATCTTACATCGAGGCATTACTTAGACGCGCTGTTTTATTGGAGTGTCACTCGATTTAATGAAGAGTTAAAAAGATGTTTGATGGAAATAAGGGACATGAGAATAATCGCAGATTGATGGTACAGTGCAGGGGTGGGGAACCTATTCTTCTCTGAAGGCCGCATTCATTTTTCTGATTCGACATAGTAAATATTGACTAGGGAAACAGGAATTTAAGGTCAGAACATGTCAAGAATTTACGAATTTACAAAAAATTACAGAATAGGCCAGAAGGCCGCACCAGAGTAGCCAAAAGGCCGCAGGTTCCCTACGCCTGGTACAGTGTGTACATGTCACTAGAGATTGCACTGCAGGAACTTAAAAAATATATCGAATCATAAACGAATGATTTTCATATAATATATAGTTTTTCTTAATTAAAACAATAACACAGCATTGAAAGGCTTATCAATTCTGAAACTGAAGATTTATATTATTTTAATAGTTTATTAAGAACAATTAATGTGTGATTCTTTCAATACATTAAAAATTTAATTTTGTTTAATTTTCAAAACTGGTATTTCGGTTTTAATAAAACTATTAATAATACGGTTTGAGAAAAAAGCGGTATTGCCATCCCTTCGTGAGACAAATGCAAAGATACCTGCGGACCATTCGGATTTTATATGAGGCCCAAAACAATGATAGTCACCAGATGCTTTTTCAAATATCTAGAATTGTTTGAAAAAAAATAGAATGGTGTATTTAGGATACATTTGTATTTTTTTGTACTCACTATATTTTGTATAGTATGTGAGATATTTAAGTATTATTGTTAATTTGTTACGGCCCACGTAATGTAGGAAAAACTGGCATGCGACCGACACGAAAAAACTATTGAGTATCGCTGCCTTAGTGGCACGAGCATACAGCATTTTCTGAATTTTGCAGAATTTTGAAAATGAATGATAGTTAAGTTTGTGGACAAAACAAACACACGATTTTAATCTGTAGGCATCTATCTCTTGTAGGATTCACCTTATATAAAATACTCGATGAATAAATTGTTAAAAATGATAAATCTTTTATTTACTTATGAATATGCGTCTGTATCATTATTTTAATAGATATTGAACTTCCGGGTGGCATATTTGAATTCTTTATTCGTGTGAAAACTCACTATTGTTTGTTTGATTCATGCTTCCTTTATCTTTTGAACTCGCTCGGTCCGTGAGAATGAAATACTTTAAAGATAATCTTCACAATTTTTGTTATTTTTCATTTTAATTTATAAATAACACAATAAAAATACCTTCTGAGATTTAAAAAAAATAAAAATAATATATAGTCCGTACAATGGAAAATATTTGAACGACATTAAAATATTATATTTTCGACGTTTTCTCACGTTATATCAAAACATGATTTTGTTTATATTGTTATTTTTCATACGTGAATATTTTTGATAGTGTTGCTATCATGAAGATATTACAAATGGTTTCTTTGACACAAGCAGGATGTACTATATTTTTAACGTCAAACATAAATTGTATCATAAAAAAATTACAAGTGGAAAATACAAAGCTAAAATTTATAATTTAACATTATTTTCAATTGAATGAGATCTTGAACTCTGAAATATATACAATAAAATATATTTTTGTTTTTGCAAAGTATTAATTTAAGATTGAAATAATTACTCAACTAGTTAACTTATATAAACAGAACTGTCCACCATTTTGAAAGTCCAATTTGATTGTTCATGTGAGATATGTTTTGTTCAATATTCTGAAAGTGTAAATTATAATTATAAAAACTTTTGAAATTACTATAACGATCATGGTTTTTATTATTGTGGAATGGAGCTTTAAATAATATTCGAATACACCTGTATTATTCCATGTCCGTTCCCAATGTGGAGCATATGGCCTACTGGTGGAGGTATTTCAACAACAACTACTCCTTTACTACTTAACGCCATCATATTTCTCAGTTGCTCATATTTCTTCTCGAGAATAGAGCAGGGGTGGGCTGGAGGGGGCTCGCGCGAGCCCTATGGTTACATTGCGCTCTCAATACGATGCTATTTTAGAAGGGAGTTTTTAGACATTACAAACACCCATGCCTTCGAACATAAATCAATAAATTTATATAAAAAAAATGCTGTTCTTACTGGGGCTACAGACAGCGGTGGGCTGCCAATATCTTAACAAGGGGCTCGGTAAATCTTATTCATTTTTTTTGTTCATGCATGTCACTACCAATGTCGCGCATATGCCTCCTAATGAAGTATCTCAACAAAGTATTGTTTTCTACAAGAATGCCTTTGTTACTCAGTTGGTAGACCTCTCTTTCTAAAGAGAGTAGTAGGATAGAATGATAGGCTAGTACAGCACTAATGGTTAATTAACTCTCTCACGTAACGCCAGTTGATTGAAGATCGGAGAATGGAGGGAGTTTTTAGATATTACAAACACCCATGCCTTCGAACATAAATCAATAAATTTATATAAAAATGCTGTTCTTACTGGGGCTACAGGGGTATATCTGTTAGGTCTGTCACAGATATATGGTTTCAAATTAATAGCTGACTAGCTTTTAAACGTCCGCCATTTTGCTAAAATACAATTTTTATTTAATCGTTCGTTTTTTTAATACCAACATAAATTCCAGCTGCTGTTATTGCAAATATTTGATAATAGTATCAGAAAGTAATTTTATTTTAAGCTTTGTATAATATCGCGTGAAATTGTACAATCAACCGTTTAATAGCCGCCATTTTGAGAGCATTAAAACATGGATATTCGATGGATCCCCGCAATCAATTAATGGATACTAAACGATTATAGCCCCTATACCTAACGTCAAACTAATTATCGATAATTTACAAAGTTAAATACATATTAAAACAATACCGCAGTGTTAATTTCCGTTTGTATTATAAAAAGCTTTTTATTCAATCAGCTGTTAAGTATCCACCATTTTGATTATGTTTAATCGACCATCTTGTTTTGGAATGCTTTGATAATAAAGTACAAACCAACAATGATTTTCTTTACATTCAATATCGTATTTCAAATAAGATTATCTTAATGCAAAGATATCTTTGGAAAGTGGAAACGTTCTGAATGTTGGAATGTCTATATTGTTCTGAAATTACTAACATAGGAAGCAGTATAGCGGAAGTTATATGGATCAATTTTAATATTACATATAACGAAGTATTGTGTAGGAAATAAATTATTGATACAGTAAGAATCACTACATATGTAAGGAAGTACGCATCATTTGTACGTATTGATCTCATTAAAACTATTTTATTTGCCGCCAGGGTTCCCCGCGTTAAAAAAACGGTTTAAAATTGGAATAATATTTTGATTTTTTGTAATAATGCTAAAAACAATAATAAACTATGCCTACACGTAAATTTAAATGAAGATTTTTTCAAGCAATTACATACACGGGTCCTATGGTGCAACGGTTATCGTTGTGGGCTTCCGTGCAGTATGTCACGGGTTCGAGTCCCAGTACGAACAGGATTATCCCGATTGTTTTATCGATTTCTGTTCAAAGGCATGGGTGTTTGTGATGTCTAAAAATTACCTCCCACTTTTTCCGATCCTTTAATAACTGGGCGTAGCGAGAGCGATTAGTTAACCACTAGTCCTGCCTTAGCCTTTTATCACTACTACTCTCTTTGAAAAAGAGAGGTTGAACAACTAAGTAACAGTAGTTCTCGTAGAAAAACTTCTATTGATATAAACTTTATTGTGAGACCATATACTCCATATTTGGAGCGGACATGGTAAAAAAAATACCTGCTATATATATATACGATATTGTCCGGTGCATAGAACTTGTAAAATTATCATTCTTCGAAATGAAAATTTGCAGACCCTGATATCAAGAAGATGGTGGTCCCAGGATGATGAGCCATCATTAATAACGCAGTGGCATCAATTTATAAAAAAGGCATTGAATTATTATATTCCTTTACAATTGAAAAGCCGACAAAACAGTTTATTTTCTAAGACCAATAATTAGAAACTCGACACAAATGGGAAGCCAAAAGAAGTGATAGTTTCAATCTGCGTGATTAACCAATTACAAGCCGTCATAATAGCTATATATTATATTAGGGTTAAAATAGCAACATATTTAGTTCTACGGTTTTTACATTTATTAGTTGATAGCTATTTCGGCTTTCGCCATCATCAGAACTATGATTAAACTTGATTGATATCTATACATACAATTCTGGTGCTGGTGGAGTCGAGGTCCAATTTCCCTTTCATCTGATGTATTTTGATGTTGCTTTTATACTGGCTCCGAAGAGATGCACAATGCATCATGCTATTCACTCTAACATCCTCATTCAAATTACAATTATGATATTACACTTATTAAATATGACTCTAGTGTTTCGAAGAACGATAAGCAATCTGGGGTTTTTTAAAAGAAAATTAGGATAAATTAAACTGATATTTATTATTAATTACATTACATTAAATTGATTAACTATGACTTTGGTATTTCGAAAAACGATTGCTTATCGCTTACGCTGTAACGGGTAGTGGTGGGTACATAGAGGTATTCAGAGTTGTACCCTAGGGTTGTGCTTCCCATATTGGGGCCGTGGAATTTCTCAGGGGGCTGCCGCAGACCATGTTTTGTATTGAGGAGTGCCGCGGATTTTTTTTTCAGATTTAGGGACTGTGAAATGAAACAGTTTGGGAAGCACTGCCCTAGGGAACGAAAATCCTCATCCTTCAAATTGTACGGATCCTGTTGTTGTACAAATTGTCCAAAATTTTGTTGCATATTTAGTATTCAGAGAATAACAATCAATAACAATGATAATGGTGGAAAATTTATGATGAATTTAGTTTAGCGAAATACGTATCACAGTATTACTACAAAAACGTAACCAATGCTAGTTTTATTGCATATTTGGTTACGGAAGGTAAAATTTTTGAAATATCTCTTTCAAACTTCTATATTGAATACCCAATAAGGATGTGTTTTTTAAATTCCCTAGAAGACAATTTTTGTGATTCGATCACCGCAGGAATTTTGTCAAGTGCATTGCCACTGTCACGAACAATAAAAACACACACACACACTATTACGACATCTTACTTTACTAATAAAATACCTAATATAATGACGTCACAACACTTGTCTCGAATTTGCGGTTTTGCTGAAATATTTATCGGGGCGGCTGTGACTGGTGTGTTGACATAAAATTCGAATAGGATGATCTCAATCGTTTAATTTGTTGACATTTAAAATTTACTTAAATGAGTTTATTTATAACTGGACGATATTACGGAATAAAATAAGTGCACAGTAATTATTATTTACGTCGGGTCCTATGGCGCAGTGGTCAGCGTTGTGGGCTGCCGTGCCGGATCTCACGGGTCCGAGTCCCAGTACGAACAGCATTTTTTCAATTTATTTATCGATTTCTGTTCGAATGCGTGTTTGTGATGTGTAAAAATTCCCTCCCACCCTTTCCGATCCTTTAGGCGTGACGAGAGCGATTAGTTAACCACTATTCCTGCCCTAGCCTTATCCTTCTTTCTCTACTACTCTCTTAAACCCTTCCCTTACTATGCAAAAAAGCACAAGCTTCTGAGCTGTGTATTCGTTACACATCAGGCAAACGGGAGTGAATCATGACAATTATATAACACAACTACAGTAGTACTTCATATAATTGTCATGATTCACTCCTGTTTGCCTGATGTGTAACGGATACATAGCTCAGGAGCTTGTGCTTTTTTTTCATAGTAAGGGAAGGGTTAAAAAAGAGAGGTTGAGCAACTGAATAAAAAACAGTAATCGTAGAAAAAAGTTATTTTAAGAGACTTTCATTAGGAGGACATATGCTACACATTGGGAGCGGACATGAATAAAAACAATAAAGAAAAAATACGATTTCATCTGAGACGGCAAATATGTGGGCCAAACTATAAAACACTGAGGTCTACGGATTGTACGATGAAATTAACAGAGTGGTATAAATCATGCTTAAGCGAATGCATTAGCTTTACAATGTTAATCGTGTAGCTAATCATGAATCGTTTACAGAAGAAATTTCATTGCTCGCAAACATTATGTTTTCTGATTTTTATCACAAAATGTAAAATTATGTAATGTATTTATAATATGATATTTATTATTTTTACTATTAATTATTTTGACCTAATTACAATAGAGTTATACTGGAGATAACCTTGTTCCGACACTTGATAAAACTCGTACAATTGCCTTTCCCCCAATACTTTTTACTTATTTTAACGTGTGTGAAATTTAAACTACATTTTTTTTCAAATTAGACGAGCAGAGAGGCATCCCTCGCTATTGCTTGCTATGTACCATTCTAATATGATTTAATAATAATAAAAATTAATCAACAGGATACAGCAGTCAGACTATAAAGTGGCGCCCGGTCAACCGCAAGAATTATGCGAATCAACAAAAGTGTTAATTATACGGAATTTGTGTAACAGCGTTTTAATGAAAAATGCAAACCATAAAATATTGTGTTAACTGATTAAAGGAATTATTCATCTGATAGCTCGTTTATCACACCGGCTTTATCCAAATATGGTAATGATTTAACAATAACAGCCTGACGTCAGTTATTATTGTCCATCTATGAATATATCATTTGTAAATCTAATAATAGCATTCCACTTTATATCTCAAAGTTTGTGTGCATTTTTAGTGGTTATTGGATATTGATTTGGGAATTTCCTGATATAACTCATTATCTTAAATATTAAAGTGAAAAAAAATCTAATTTCCACAAGAACCATTTGAACAAGAAGAATTTGTTAACCAGTTGGTAGCTGCGTTCTTAAATCGCCATCGTAACAACTTTGCTGGAACGCATTTTTTTTCACTAAACAATTAATATTATCCATATGCTCCACATAGGGAGCGAACATGGCCAAAGAAGAAAGAAACAATTATTAATATATTTGTAAAATCAATATACAACTTAGTTACTTACTTACTACTTATGTCAATTAACACTTAGGTACCGATCACGTCAAAATATGATCTATGGTGGGGCATTAAACTAACTCAACAAACACAATATTCCTTTGTACTTCATTCCACTTTATTTAATATGTCAGGACCGGTTTCGCTCATTACGAGTATCGTCAACTGACTAGTCAAGTTACTGACTTACTACCTATGTCAAATTAACACGAAATTAATTTATCGTGTAAGTATTATCTTTAATTTCAGTGGCGGATTAACCCATAATCGCAAGAGGCGCGCGCTTGGGGCCTCCAATCTGAGGGGTCCTAAAATAAAAAATATTCTATAAAACCATGTAATATTTTCAATTAAGTTTTAGTTATTCGAAAAAGAGGGCCTTCAAATTTAATTGCGCCTCGGGCTTCCCAACTGCTTAATCCGCTATTGTCCGCCATCCGCCAAGTCAACATTGTCATTAAAATATATCAGTATCTGGAGCAATTTATAAAACCGTAGCGGATGGTGGTGGGTACTACATTGAATCACAATTAAATATGATACCAAGCGAAAAAAACGTGATTATTTAACTATTTAAACCACACATAGGTATAAATATAAAATAAAATACAGTACGACCAAAAAATAATGGAGTTCTTTTTCAATAATTTCATAAAATATTACAAACACTCTCGGTATAAAAAAAGCAAATTTGATTTTTCAAAACATATGTTTAGAGCGATAGCGATGATGATGTTTTAAACACTTTCTTGCTCGGCGACAATGTTTCTGATTATATCATTTTAATGTTGAATAATAAAATTAATCGAAATTTCATATTGTATTAAATACAATAATAAAATAACACCACAAGGGTTTTAAATTTTCACATCGCCTTACCGTGATAATCAGTGGTGAAGTGGTAAATAAATAGGTACCAGGTCGGTCATTGATTTCCTCCCTACATTTTTTGTTTTTTTTTTATATCCGTTCGAAGATAAAAAACCACATGTTTTAACAATTACATTAATTTGAAAAAACGCGCAATTCATTTTTTATTAGGTATTTCTTCACGTTACAGGTGTACATTTTTTTTTTGTAAAATCCGTCGAGTGGTTCAATTTTGATATAATGCTTTTAAATTAACAGTATTATGAATATATGTATGTACTTATGTACTTAAAAAATAAGTTACAAGTCAAAAAGATGAGAAGGCGGCGCCCTGGCTCATTTTCAGGTGCCAGGTCACCAACCTGGCCCCACTACACCACTGGTGATAATCCTTTGAAGAATAGATTAATTCGGTATCAAGAATATTCCTTAAACAGATGGCAGATAATCCATTTAATTTAAACAACAACCATTGACAGTTCACACCATTCAAATAATTACTGAATAAATCAAATTTAATGAATCGATTCTGTTGCACCCGGTATGATCAGTGAATCGAACACGCACGTGATCTTGACACCTGAGTCAAACAAATGATTGCCGTCATTACGAAACAATGACTCCTGAATCAATCAGGCAGACAGTTTAATAAAACAAAATAAATCTTTGTAAAATAAACAATTTTATTACTACATATTTCCACAGTATAATTTAGTGATAATTGCAAAACCATATTTTTGTATATTATTGTTAAGTAAAATCATAGATAAACAACATTATTTATAGAGTCATAATGAATAAATCTCAATACCGCAGTGACACAAAATCTATTAAGCCGTTAGATGTTGTCCCATAAAAAATAATTAATTAAAATCATACTTTTGTCAACGTTAAATACGATCCAGAACTGAAGTTATACGTTATACAGCATTCGATAAATTTGCAACATCATTTTATCATCAATTTATCCATTATCTAATTTTTCTCGCGCCTCAGAGAGTAAAAGTGTTGAAAAAGAATGATATATTATATATACTAGACCAGTGTTCCTTAACCTTCCTTGTTGACTTTCCGCCGGGCCGCAAACAATATGCCAAATTTCAAGAAATTCGCCATGCAAAAATAATAGATACAGGATCTTTTTCGTCTGAACGTTTACTTGTATTTTGACTTATTGTTAAACAGTAATAATCGGCAGGATGATGCGACACCAAGGAATTTAAAAATAATGGGAAGTGAAATACCCAACAAATGTGGTGAAGCCAGCAACCGATCTCGAGTGTGGTATAATATGGTATGAATTAAAACACGTGTCAAGAAAACGTCATTTCAAATTATATCCTTTATCCAATTATGTCCTTATTTCAATATCTATAAATTATATACTCAACCAATTGTGGGTAAAAGTGTAAATTAAATACGCATGCTAATTTAAAAAAAACGCACCAAAACACCAATATTAGTCATATTAATGATTCGTATGAAAGCTTTCTAGTGAAAAGTAGACGTCAATAATGCGGCTCTGCATTAATGGTCCACGATTTTTTTTCCTTTTTTTACCGGTCCGCAGGTGTAAAAAGGTTGGGGAACACTGTACTATACGAGATATACATTTTATGTTTTATTTTTAATTTAATAGTTACATCATTTAAGCAGTGAGATTTCTGACACTGCATACTGGCAGCAAGCATTTTGATTTGGGGTTCAATGTTTGTGGTTGCGTTACTCAGTACAGCACTGAGGTTATCATTGTTCAAGCGGTTTCCGTGTTGAGATTCGTTTAGTTTTAATAAAGAAAACACTTGCTTAATTTCACCAAATGAACAATTTCTATTACTTATTATTTTGGGTCGCAACAAATGCCATTTTATGCCGCATGCGACCCGCGGGCCGTGGTTTATGCATCACTGCTCTAATATGTTGTATTATACTTTAATTTTAAAATAAAACATTCGAGTGCATGCGGGCCATTGATTGAAGACATTATGGATGAGATTAAGCAAGCTTTTTGTTAACATATTGGCATCCCACCGCTGGGTGTTTGTTAATTATAAATTTGATAAAATTATATTAATAAAAACACAATAATCCTTTGTACTTCATTCCACTTTATTTAATATGTCAGGACCGGTTTCGCTCATTACGAGAATCGTCAACTGATGCTCGTAATGAGCGAAACCGGTCCTGACATATTAAATAAAGTGGAATGAAGTACAAAGGATTATTGTGTTTTTATTAATATAATGCCTTTCCACCAAGTATTGACAGTGAACACCCTAAAAGTGATAAAATTAAATGTGATACAACTATGGTCATTTATCGTGAACATCACTGAATTAAAAAAATAAGGTGAATTACCCGTGAGACTGAAAAAGCAGTCATGGTTCAGAAATAGCATGAGCAATATCAGCTCACAACAAAAACAACTAAATGCTGCGATAGGCGAGCAGAGCAGTCAAGCACATCACCAGTTCCTAGAGAACATCCGCACGAAGGTCAGTGGATCCTTCCTGGAAAACTATTATATTTAGAGCATTCGTGCACAACGTATTCGCTCGAAGGGTTAATATATTCATTTTCTAATTGTTTGCGGGCCGCAGTTGACAAACGAACTAACGTAGTACTGATAATAAAATGCGTGTTTTGAAAACAATTATCTTAAAACAATCAATACCTACATGAAATACTATGTGACTTATTTATAATAAATGATAACCCATAATCGGCAAAAGAGTTTAAGCGACACAATAAGGTAAATTGCGTTTTAAACCAAAAATTATTCAATATCGCCGAGGGCGTCGGTGACAAAATTTTAAGAGTGTTATCTCATTCGCCTGATCTTTTTTAGGGCCTGTATATTTTAACGTTTTGACCCCGGTTGAGAAACGCTGATTTAAGAAAATGAAAGTAGTCAGAAAAAATATTATAATATTAAGATAGATATTGACCATATTCTATTTACTAACCGCACTTAAGGAATTCCTTTTCCGAACTTAATTTAAAAAAAAAACCTTCTCCTGTAAAATGTATTAACTGTCGGTTACTATTTTCTACCTATTACGAGTCGATATGCAGGGGTTGGCTGGAGAGGGCTCGCCCGAGCTTCTTGTTAAAATTCATCGCGGCCGGCGAGCCCCTTGTTAAGTTAAGAAAATCATTCGTCTCAGATCAAATCAGCACCTAACTGAAATTTATGTTAAATAGTAATACGAAGGTGTATCATCTATAGTGTAAAGGTATTATGGCTGAGATTTACCGAGCCCTTTATTAAGATATTAGCATCCCACTGCTGTCGATATGTATCCGTTGTAGAGAATTAGGGTATCTTTTAAAATAATGAAATTTGATTGGACGAATTTGACAAAAAATAACGAATTAAATAATGGTTTTCATAGCTTCATTTCACTAATAAACCAAGCTGAAAGACCTTGTCTGCGAAAAAGGTGAATTAGTAGAAAATAATTAACTCGGACTTAATTTACCGACGCTCATATCTTATAACGAACAAATTACTAATCAGCTGTTATGTTCCATTACTTGGCCGATGTATTACAGGCCCAAAGGTGGCAAAAAGCGGCAACACGCTCGTTCGCAATGGCCATACGGCAATGCTAATTTGTGGCATTGCCATCCTGGTCAAGTAGCGCGGGTTAATGCGGACCAAAAGGCGATATACCGCCTTTTAACACCTCCCATTCAAACAATTACGATTCTTATTTATTGTTATATACATAACATAACCAAAATCCTATTTAAAAATCAATAAATTTATTTATTATAAAATTTAACAGCCGGTCACCAGTGGTAGGCAAGATTTCTTCTAAGAACGGAATACGAACGACTTGTTTATCGACACTTCATAAATTTTAAAGGAATGGTCAGTATTCAATCATTTAAGTTCGCGAAAATATTTTCTTAAATGCAGTTAGTAATATTAAGTCAATTAACCCGTTAACAGCTAGAAAAAATTAGCGTTTTTTGTCCTGTAAGCTAGCAATTTTCTAAAAACTAATAAAGGGAAACTTATATTCATTTTGTGAGTCCTTAAGAGATGTCGGACCCTTTTTCAATGATGCAAGCTCTAAAGAATATTTATTGACGCCGTAATAATGACAACACACTGGTGGGTAGCGTGTGTGGTGAGTAGGTATGCGACACACCGGTGGGTCGTTAGCTTTAGAGTGGTTAAAGTTTCTTTTTGATAGCTTATTACGAGAGGAAGTTAAAAAAATAACCTTCTTCTGTAAAATGTATGAATTATCGCTTACGATTTTCTGTCGATTACGGGTCGACATGATGAAGTGTTATTTATAGTCACTGAGAGAATTGGGAGCATTAAGTTAAATATATTTTTACTAAACTATAAACCAGCGGTCTCCAAAATTTATGTAACTGCGCCTCCCTTTGAAGAAAAATATATCTCCGCGCCTCCCCATCCCTTATTCCATATAGTAATAAAGACACATGTTTTTATACTGTTCGGCGCCTCCCAGGTCGGAAATCGCTGCTATAAACAATTAAAAACAGAGTATTGTTGCACCCTAATAATTCCATGAGTTACGAGTAACCATTGTACTTGAAACTTGTACACTAATTGGCACTTGAGCAAGACTGCGATATTAAAACACTTTTGTCTACTAATTCCATATTTATTTATTAGTATCAGGACGTTTTTCTCGTAATGATTCTTTAGCAAGGAATCACTTGACGAAATTTCTAGTAAAACAAATCTTGATTCAAAAGACTAACTGACTGATCAGAGGAACCGTTGACCTGTCCTCGTGAACAAATGCTATGCCATAATCCTATTTATATTATGTCGTGATGCTTAAGAGGAGAAACATAACTTCGGCAAGTAATGCATAATAACCTCTTAGCATAATATTCTAAGGCATGAGAATTTGAATTCCTGGCGGTCAAAGGGTTAAGCTGAGTCTGAGTCATCGGGTGTAGTGTAGGGTGACCATTTTTTATAATAACTTTAAAAATAAATTGGCGCCTTCTGTGTTTAAGTGGTAAGAGCATTGCTATAGAGATCTAATCGGTCAGGGCCAAGTCCCGGTAAATTCAATGTCAAATATAAATAATCTAAATTGACGATCCAAGGTTGTTTGTGATGATTTTCCTTTCGAGTGACTTATCTATGTATGTCGTGATTTGTAAATTTAAAAACACTTTGCGAATTGGTAAATATTAAATATAATGCCAAATAGTTTATTTAATTTTTAATAACTGTTTTCTCTTTGACAATTAAACATACTTATTATATAAGTCAGCAATACCCAACCTGCGGCCCAATCAAATTTTATGTGAGGCCCAAAACTATAAGTCAAACATCTGGTATAGCTAGCAAAAAAATACGTAAACGAGTAAGTAATTTGGATGTTTTGTGTACTTACATTTATATTATGTCATTATATTAGGCCCGCGTAATGTTGAAAAAACCGGCATGCAACCCAGAATAAAAAAAGGTTTAATAACGGTACTCAAAGTGTTTTTTTTTTGCTGAGACTCGCTAACGAAATATATAATACATTTAGTAGATGGTTTCCAATCTAGGATTTAATACCTTGACTACACTACTGTATAGGACGAAATAACTCGAATGTTACTAATCGAAAAACCGGATGACAGTGCCACCTTTTAAAAATCGCTCAACACACTTACTCTCTTTCACACACACACACGCGCGCACACGCATGAATACTGTGCAAGCTGTATCTCCCGAGCAAGCTTTACAGATGAATAAACATATCAGTATTGACACCTACGTAAAGTAATGTAACTTAAAAACCGAAAAAAATTGTACGTCAATAATCAATTTTAAATGGAATTTTGAGCGATAAGGATATAAAGCTCAGCACTCGCATGGCTTTGTCTCTTTAACCACTCTTTTGTTAAGTTAAAATGTTAAAGTTACAATACTTTGTGTAGGCGGAGTCGATATATAGCAGTGGTGGCCAAGATGTCGACCGCGTAACCGTTCCAAGTCACCCGCTTGATGCTTTGAAATATGAACTGAGTGTATCTTTTATTATCTATCCTTTTTGTATACCTTGTAAAAAACTATTTTGTTTTACTAGACTATTTATGAAAATTTACCACATTCGCTACCACTGATTTCAGTATTAAGTCGCCTTCAGAGGTCAAAAGTTTGGATATAGAAAGCTATCTTTAAGTTAATAGAACTACTCTACGGGGGGGGGAGAATTTGCACAAATAAAGAAGAGGGGAGCTTCCAAAATATTTTGAGTATAATTTTAATTGTATTTATTAATGTTGACATTTTGAGAATTTAAAAAAAAAATAGTTCTTAATCTAAGATTTCGACTGAAGGTGCTTGGTGGAATTTCAATATTAAATTTGAATCGTTCAAACTATGTACATTCTCACAGATTTTGTCACTAACGACCCGATAAGTCAGTTCA
This sequence comes from Himalopsyche anomala, assembly GCA_031772345.1. NCBI lineage: Eukaryota > Metazoa > Arthropoda > Insecta > Trichoptera > Rhyacophilidae > Himalopsyche > Himalopsyche anomala. Next base: position 6,471,899 of record CM062841.1, on the reverse strand, counting down.
AGTTCATCCGTGCACTTGAACACCTGAAGATGCCGAAAGGCGAAACCCGGGTCGTTAGTGACAAAATCTGTGAGAATGTACATAGTTTGAACGATTAAAATTTAGTTCTTAATCATTTGGAAATTGCAAATATTTCAAATAAATAAAAAAAATGTTTAATTTCAATTGTCACAGCACAAATAGGGCTGTTACGAAAATTGCTAATAAATTAAAGCATCAGATATCTTTAAGCGATGCTGGAATTTAAAATTCGTGGAAAATACTTTAACCATCGTAAATAACAATGTGTTTTTTGTCAACAAATAAAAAAGGCTCACGAGATTGTCCCGATAAGACAGTGTCAATAAACTGTCACACGATGCTGCCATACCCGAATGCTAATGTTGCGAGAATAGCATTAACCTTTCTCTCGTCTCGGGCACCCGTTTGTGCCCCCGCGTTGGGGCCCGACCAAAACCCCGCATGACTTGGGTAAACAAACTTGATCACTCCAATAGATAGGTTCACTCACTAGATTCGTACCGTACTTTTAAAACAAGACAAGTTAGGTGCAGTCACCGTATTTTTTAAAAGATATTTTTTTGAGTATATTTGGAAATAGTTTAGAACTCGTAAATAACTGTTGATTTTTTATAAATTGTTTAATTATGCATAAGGAAAATCCTGAAGATTCTTTGAATCGGTGACATGATAAAATTGATCGGAAATCTTGGCAGCTGAGTAGGTTTCCGTTCAAATATTATGTCACCTAGCATCTGCTGATTAAGACTGAAATTTTTCCTATAAACTATTTCTACTAAAATCATATTTATTTTAATTAAATAAAGTATATAAGAAACAAAAAAAACAGCTTGAAACTATCAACTCATTTAAAAAAAAATGTATTTATGAAACACATAATCATTATTTTTTTACATACATTACGTTTCATAAATTTATTATTAGTACGTTTTTTGGGTCACTTCCATGAGTCCTCATACGAACATCATTTTTCAATCGATTTTATCGTTTTCTGTTCGAAGCCATGTGTGTTTGTGGTGTCTAAAAGTTCTCTTCTGTCTTTCCGATCCTTAAATAACGGAGCGTAGAGATAACGACTAGCTAACCACTAGTCATGCCCTGTTTTGTTCTCCTGAGCCTACTACCCTCTTCAAAAAAATAAAAATTGAGCAACTGAGTAAAAAACAGTTCTCTTGTTGAGATACCTCTATCAGGAGGCCATATGCTCCATATTGGGAGCGTACATGGATTAAAAACACCAAAACCAACACAAAAAATATTGGGCATGTTTTCTCTACGCATATTAGCTAGAAAAAAAAGTGTTTGGATTGAACCAAACGTATGTTTTGTATATAATATGTACTATAGGGAAACTAAATTCATAATTATAATATATTTACGATAAAATTTATCTAGGGTTACTGATTCTCACGGAGAGAAAATAACACGGAACATAAAAAAGATATTATATATTGTAATAAAATAATATCCGAAGATGATAGTAATATTAAAATTGGTGCTACAACTTGTTTCAACGTGAAGGTATATGAAACTGCGCCCCGTGGTCCGAAATAGTAACGCCAAGTTGCGTGTGAGTCAGCCAAACGAGGCAGCTAATATTCCCTTTTAGGGAAACCCGGCCATCAATGGACCGGGATGGACCAGGGCAGGGCAAGTAAGATGTCAAAACATTGGTGGTCGATACAAGTACCAAATGAGAACATAAAAAATAACTTTATCAATTTACGATTGAAGATTTATTTGTTATTGTTTTTTAGGATGATTAACAAGTTTGTGATCAATGACAAGGATGTTTGTGATGTCTTAAATTCCCTCCCAACTATCAATTTCTAAAAAAACCATAAGAGTGATTAGAAAAGTAGAAGTCCTTGTTTCATTATCTTATCGGAAAAATAGATATTGAGGAAGTGATTTAGATAGATCGACCATTGTTGAGATAAGCTCCATTTTGAGCTCATTTGCTCAACATTTAGTCAGATCATTTTAAACAAAGTTTCTCGATACACTGAGAAATTTTACAGTTATACTAAATGCTAATGAGGATTTTTTATTAACGAAAAACTTTGCTATGGATTTTTATTGACTGAAACAACACTATATAATTTCATGACACTTAATAGATGAGCACAAAGCCACTCTGAATAGTAGTCAATCAATATTTGTATTAAAAATGTTAAATCACAGTTATGTAATTGTTAAAAAAAAAACTATAGATTTGTTGAGGATCACTGCTTGAATGCAAGGACGCCACGGTAATAAAAAGGCGGTACACCTTTCCTCACCCACTAGCTTAGTGACTCTCAAACTTTTGACTTAATCAGCATAATATATAGAATAACAGAATTTATAATTTCTAACTGAGCTGATTCTTTAATTAATTAAACGGGAAATCATATTATCAAAGCATTTCACTGGACATTTGTAATATATATGAAAAATGACTACCAATTTTTTATCAAAGCAATTATGCGACTATTAAATATATTTGCCAGCCCCGTCCCACCTGTGTGGTCAAGTGGTCAACGTCGTTGGCTTCGGTTACGGAGGTCACGGGTTCGAATCCCAGTACGGACAGTTTCATAAAATGATTTTTCAATCGATTTATGAATTTCTGTTCGAAGGCATGGATGTATGTGATGTCTTAAATTCCCTCCTCCCACCCATCCTATCCTATGAACGGAGCGTATCGTGAGCGACTATTTAACCAGTAGTCCTGTCCTAGCCCTATCCTTGTATCCCTACTCTCTTTGGAAAAAGAGAGGTTGAGCAACTGAGTAACAAACAGTTCTCGTAGAAACACTTATGTTGAGATAAACTCCATTAGGAGTCCATATTCTCAACATTAGGAGCGGACATTGTAAAAAAAAATGTATTTCGTTATTGTAAATGTTTGATAAAAAAATCCACGATTATTTAGTACCTTATATAAAATTGTTAGCAAAACTCTACATATTATTATAAATAATCTCGTGTCTAACAACAAGGTAACTTATTTCCATTAAAACAAATAAAAGTTATAATTAAAACTATTCTTATCTTCCCTTGGTGGCGCCTTCTATAAAAGGTAAACGACCAATCGCAGTACTAGCCCAAAAACCCACCCTACAAATAGTTAGGCTACTTTCGCAGGAAATTTTGAAGTTAAATTATGTCAACAAGGAAGCTCCGTCTGTCGGGGGTGTGTATGTATTCATATATGTTTACTTACTATTTGAAACAGCCTTCAGATTATATACCAATTAATTAGTTAGAATTTTACCTGAAAAAAATAGAAAAAGACAATATTAATATTTGTTGACATTAAAATTATATTTTTACATAAATTCTTTTATTATAATAAATTGGCAACGGGTTATTAATAAACATTTTTTTTACCATGTCCACTCCCAATGTGGAGCAAATGGACTCCTAATGGAGTTAATCTCAATAGAAGAGTTTCTACGAGAACTGCTTGTTACTCAATTTCTCAACCTCTCTTTTTCCAAAGATAGTAGGAATAGAAGGATAGGGCTAGGACAGGACTAGTGGTTAGCTAATCACAATCGATACGCCCGTTAATAGGGTAGGATGGGTGGAAGGAGGGAATTCAAGACAACACATACATCCATGCCTTCGAACACAAATTCATAAATCGATTGAAAGATAAATTTATTAAACTGTCCGTACTGGGATTTGAACCCGCGACCTCCGTAGCTGAAGCCAATGACTTTGACCACTCGACTACACAGGTGGCAAGTGATTAAATATTTATCATGGTTGAACTTAGCGGTGGGCTGCCAATACGTTAACAAGATGCTCGTTTATTCTCAAAGCAATTCTCGGTGTTCATTTGTATTTATTTTATTTATATGTATTTAATATTGTACTTGTATACTTAAAGTATTATAGATGTGAACGAACTTTGGGAATCACACCTTCCGCCTTTGGAAAAATGGCAAGCTGCAGTGAAACACGTTAATAGTGTATAAATAATATAAAATTTGAAAATCTTTAAAGGTAAAAAGTTAATAATAAACACCATATGACACGTCTTAGTAACTGATACTATTTTTGGATTTAGACGATCTTAGGAGACGTGAGAGTGAATGTTAACCAGCTGACAACAGTTGACAATTGCGACAGTATCAACCAGGGTTGTTACTATTCTATATTAGAACTAACAACTCCAACATTTTCTTACACCCCAACTCCGATTTTTACAATTTAAAAAGGAAAGACAGCCTTTCTCGCGCGTAATAATTTTCAAGTTCAACTAAGTGCCCGTATCACGAGTCACACAGCTAGAAGAATAATTACAAAATTACCAATTTTAATTTAAAAATAAAACGTATTTTTTATAAAGGTACTTATTCTTCTTCTTTAGCCATATTCGCTCCCTATGTGCTCCTGCGCCCTCCATATTTCCCTGTCTCCCGCCAATTGCTTTGCTTCCTACCATGACATGCCAGCATCCTCATTTCCGCATTCCCAAATTTCATTTATTGTAATGATTTCATTGAGTAATAGTGATGGATTCGTATTTGTTTGAATTTACCGTACTGATTGCACCTTTCATATTAATTTATTTTGATGACTCCTGGTATTGGTATAAATAAAAAGTACATCTATTCGAACACGAATTAATTATAAAGGGAACCGGTGTTGGTTATTTCTGGACGTCTGTCAATCCAAATCTCATAATTCACGATTCCTAATTCACAGCCCTAGTATTTACTGTCAACTCATTTCCACGCGCCTAGCGAGGAATTTTGCAATGTCACTTATTCTAGTTTATTTTGAAAGCGGAATGTTATTGGACGCAATCAAGAAACAATAATAAGTTTCTGCAGTCAATGGCAACGTTGTATGAATATAAAAAAAATAATAGCTATTTTTCTTAACCTCTTTTATCTAATCAGCTTTTTGATAGAAAAGCTAATAACGCGCAACAAAGAGCTTATTATTAGTCAACAATAAAGATAGAATACAGTACTTGAATAAATCCGAGATTTATAGACTGCAATGCTTTTGTTGCACAAAATTCTATATCGGAAAAACAGAAAGAACCTTAAAAACTAGACTCACGGAACACATGACCGCTTTTCGCGAATCACTTGATGTCAGAGAACCACGTGTTCAATGAGGATGAAGGGATTAAAATTCTACACCCAAATACGGGCATAAGTTATTTTTCCAGGAATTTTTAGAAATAAATCGGGCACAGTTAAATAGTCTACCAATTTTGAATGAGCAGGTAAATCTGCCAAATTCCCCACTCTTGTATTCTATAGGTAAATAAACACAATTATAAATCTTCCAGCAAACCAAATAAATATAATTATTTAAATTACTCACCACTCAAATCTGTGGGCATTCCCATGGGTTAATGACCAACCGTTAATCCATTTCGCCAGCAATGGCTTTAAACTGAATGATACATTTATTTATTGAGCGTTAAGCATTAAGTTAATCCGTGCACTTGAACGCCTGAAGAATCCGAAAGGCGAAACCAGGATCGTTTGTAACTAAACGTGAATGTACATAACTTGAACGATCCAAATTTAATACTGAAATTCTACCATGCACCTTAGCCGAAATCTTAAATTGATAGGATTAAGTTTGTTTCGTTTCGTAATTTCAAATTGGTATTTCTTTTCAATATCTCCATAACTGTAACAAACGTTAAAACTATGATATGTCACATATCACCTGATATAAAAGATTCCACTGAATATAATGCCGAAGAATTTATATTAATCATCCCATCTATATATGTGCATTCGAGTCTATTTTTAAAATAACAAGTCGTACCAATATGGTACGGAACGCAAGCTGAGTTGACAAACACCAATTGAGTCAATAGTTAAATACGCAAGAGTTTCATTTGACAGCCGACATGAAATGCTAAAGATATTATTATACATGGTATTTAATGAAATTCTATACTTACTAAACAATGTTGTTACGTGTGTATTTTCTTCTAGCATTAAACGTCAACATGTGAATGCCTAGTTGTTTTTTTTTTTTAAATTATTTGCATACTTACAGTATCTTTGTGGAAACTCAGTATAGCGTATTAGTTGCATGGTGATTTTTAGAGTATTTATATCTTATACAATACATGTATCGACTGTGGAAAGGAAAAAGGACATAACCCACAGTTTTTTCAAAGCAGCATTTTTTCAAAAATCAAAATGTATACAACTTGAACCACGTTCTATCAAGAGAGGGTGTAAGCTGCAATTACAAAATTAATATCAAAATTTAGCTTTTAAGTTTGAAAAAAGAAGTGCCTACTAAAATCGCAACCAAGAAGAAGGACTTAAAAAAGATTTTTCTTCAACAATGTATAAAATTAAAATTAGATTTAGTCATCTTTTCGTTCTATTCGAGGACATGGGAACAGTAATTGAATTGAAATTGAAAAAAATACTGTTCGTACTGGTATTTGAACCCGTGAGGTCCGGCTTGGAATCCAACAACGTTGACCAACGTGCCATAAAACCGCCTAATCGTCAACGTCCGTTGTTTTACGTGTCAATTATAAATTTAGTCCAAAAAATATCTGACCGATATATTTGGTTGGACAGTTTTGACAAGAATGTTCATTAAACCATTTTTGCCCGAATTTGCCCGTAATTGATGAAAATAAAAAAAACACTGCTCATTCGACAGGTTCAAATCTGAAAAAGTACTACACGTAACGATCCTCACACTTGTTAGCTGTAGAATGATTGAGACTGATGCAATCTAAACTTTTATTACGTCATTCATAAATGGGTTAATGCTGCCAGCCTATAATAAACCCAAGAAAGGAATTCAAGTATGTACATCTAAATTTGTTGCAACAGTGTTGTATACCTTTCTTACATCTAATTTTAATCGACAAAAATATGTTTAATTTGAAACCTTATTTCAGACCGATTTTCACCAAATATTACAATATAATCGAATAAAATAAAAATATGCCGATGAAAAAAGCTAACAATCACTGACAGCGCATGACAATAATATTTATTGGCTGATTATCTTCACGATTTGGTGTAAATTTTTTTTAGGAGTAACAGTCACGGAGTCACTGGAGAACCATATGGTATACGTTGCATGCCATTTCGACTTCGTGTAATCGATTCATGCCCTAAAAGGTCGACACTAAACACCTTTGTTTTATTTTATTACTCCAAAACATGAATTTAAATGGACACATTAACTTCGATACAATATTAAATTTGGATTTGTTCATAAAAAAAACAATAATTTCATTCTTTATAGTGATCTGAGAAAGCAGAACGAGAAAAATCATGCCGTTTAATAAATGAGGATGTTCAATCAGAGAACGATTCATGTGGAAGATTCGACTCTTTAATTTTAAGGTAATGCCTATGCGTCAATTATTTTGAAATAAGAAGATCACAGTTAAATAAATTGATGGGAATTTTTGATGAGAGGGAAAGTCACCCATTCCCTCGAGATCAATTTGAGAAGAATAGATATCACAAAGTTATCGGGACTTAAATCCAGACCCACCTGATTGCTACGACAGAGCTCTTACCAACGAAAGTAAAGAGGGCGATAAAAAGTGGTTTAGTGGGGCGGGATGCGTGGGGTCGGCTCTCTCACACTTTTTTTAGACAATATGGAAATTTTCCGATAAGTAAATATATTACAATGGTTTAAGTAATAATGTATTGGAAACACGTTTTGTTGGCAACTTGTTGGTGTGGAAATTGAATCACAGCGATTAGAGAGCATTTAAATACTATAATTAATCAGCGCTCCCATTTTTTTTTAGTTAGGGTTAGGACTATACCACTGGCGATAAATCTAGTATTATTTAGTGCGATAAAACTGATTGATTATTAATGTATAATTGTTGTATTTCCTTCGAATTAAACCACGTAAAACTCAGATATTTACCAGTTTTTTTAAATTTTATAATTATGTTCTTTACGATTATCTTGAAAATCGTAGGCATGAATTGTTTTGACTATCAACGAGTTGGAACAGCCTGCCAATGGTGATGCTATCAAAACTTTTTTTTATTGTTCAGTGATATAGTTTCGGATGTTGACACATTCAGCGTGTTACGTGAGTTAGTGTAATCGAAAACTATTTAATTTTTTTGAAGGTAAGGCAACAATAAGTTTTTTTACCATTTTTAATGTGTACACTGTCAATAATACGTGAAAAGGCATTCAAATAAAAAATAAAACATTTTGTTGTACCAATTACACGTTTATTTATTAAGATCAGGAACGGTTTCGCTCACCAAGAGCATTTTTAATGTTTGACAGTGCAAGCAATAATATATGTGCCAGCCAGAGTAGCAAAAGATAACAATATAATACGGTTAATTAAATTCAGGGATACAAGCGCACCTTCTTTGCTCTTTACTAAATAACGTTTGTGCTTCCTATTTTGTTTTAAATATATATTTTTGAAATGCTTATTTTAATTAAAATGCTATGATTCGATCCATTCCATTCACTCGATCAAAAAAAAAAGGAATTATAATTTATAAATTACATGAATGAAATAGTCACAACGGCAAAGTAATAAATGCTGTAAATAAAGAACTCTCGATTTCTCGCTTTTTATTTTTATTGCATCTCAAAAAACAGCGGTCATAAAATGGCCGGTTTTATCTGATCGCTGTCGGAGTCGTAATATCGTGAGAGTGCCCAACACTACACTTTATTATGCTGTCTCAACAACATCAATGGGCATATAGGATCACTCAATAATATAGTTTATGATAGTTTAAACAGCTGACGTTTAAACTTCCAGTCACTGTAAACTTCCCACACTCAATGTAATAACGTACGGCAGTTCCAACTAGGGCATCCAATCCCGGACCTTTTTTGTAATCCCGGGATTTCGGGACTGAAAACTTTTCTCGTGTATAAATTGGGTTTCGGGATTTTGAAATCCTGGGAAACATTCAAACAATTTCATGTATATTTCAAAAACTCAGGAATTTGCTGATTTCCCAAAATTCCGAAATAGTAAAACATGCGGCAATAGACCTCGAAGTACTGATAAAAAAAAGAATATTATTTAATTATTTTTCTTATATAAAGAATGATAGCTTAATATATTCACAAACATTGAAAAAATATTTTCCACTAGGGTAAAAGTTGTGATAAGACGACCGCACTTGTACTATGTATAATAGTTTGGGCATATTTGCCCCGGTGCCAATGTGTTAATAAGGTTGATACTGCTAGTCATAAGCGATACCGGTCTTGATCTTATTGAATAAATGTGGCTATTGGTGAGTATTTTATGTTTTGAATATATTTAAAGAAACAAATTAAATGGTCAGAATTTAAATCAATTTTTCGTCAGAATAAAAATATTAACAGTCGGAATACAAATATTATACGGTCAAAATAATTAATAACAATTTTGGTTAGTAGGTTAGGTTAGGTTAGGTTTTAGGTTTTTTAAAATTTCATTTAAATTATGACTATTTATTTTGACCGATATATTATGAACATTTAATATAAATTCTGACAAGAAAAATACGAGTCTACATTTAATGCCTTTCCACCAAGTATTTGACAGTGAACACCATAAAAGTGATTAAGGCACATCTAATAATTCGTATTGAGAAGATATTATTTTTAATTGAATCATGGTTACCTACAAAATAAATAAGAAATTCAAAAAAACACTACAAACAAAGATTTTATGTGGTCGTTTATTCCTAAATGAATACTAATAGCTGTTTGGCCGATATATTCGGCTAGACAGTTACTAAGCAAAAGTTTATTAATACCGTTATTACTTAATGATATATGTTTATTGTAACTAATGTTACTATTAAATAACACCTTCCCAAACTATTTCACAACTGGCTATACTTTGGATATTAAACAAAGACATCAAATTGAAAAGATCAACATTTAAAATATGCAATAAACGCCAAGCCGGGATCCAAAAGGGCGCGTATTATATTTTATAGATGTTTCAATTTTAATGTTGGCAGTGTTGATATTATAAAGAAGAGCGCATGTCTCCAGTGTGGCCATAAAATGTGGCGCTTCTATAAATAGCCGGTCGTCTTCTCGGAAAGGGCATGCCAAAAAGAAGCAGTCCACGCACGAAATGCAATGAAAGATAATAAAAAGGAAGAAGACGATATTATCCACTCGCGAGGGTGTTTGCTTAGGTCACAGCACTTCGATTTGTAAATTGAAACAAATCAGATTGAAGAACGGTGTAAATAAAAAATAAATAATCAAGAAGTTATAAAGTAACTAATACTTATTATCAAATATTCATTAAGAGATTTTACAATTATAATAATGGAAAAAAAATTCAACGATGCGTAAACTACATTCAAAAATTATAAAATCTTCACTTACGACTGCTATGTTTTCACCACAGCAAAATAACATGAACAGAATGAAAGCACTAATTTAAAGTTTGGAAATTTGTCACTTTTCTTTTTGTGTAACTATCTATAAAACGTGTTTCACTTATTTGTAAATCATCTTCCGACTAAATACATCGTAAAAAACTATCTAAAAAGATTAATTTTCATTTCAAATAACATTTTCCATAATAAGTTGTCGATGAATTCGGCAGTAACTGTGTAAAAAATATTTTTTAAACTCAAATTAATATTGATAACGTTGTTATTTCAATTTCAACTTTATTTTCATTTATGAACAATTTTTAACTAATCCTTGTAGAGAAATAATTCATTACTGTCATACTCACTAGAATAGATCTAAGTAAATTGTTTAATAATAGTATTTTATCGAAAGTCGCCATTTTCGAATTTTTCACATCAATTTCATTCGCTTAAATGAGTTTTCACAATTTATCAGAGACACAAAAGAACAATGGCGATAAAAAGAACTCGGATTTCCTTTCAATCAATCTTTATTTCCTTCGCGCCAATTTGAAATGGCGTCAATTCAAAATGGATTCCTTTTCCGACATCTTTTTCGGCTTATCTAAAAGCTTTCGAATACGTCAATCGATTTGCTACGCAAGGAAATGTCACTTCCTAAAATACGAAAAGCTTACTGACTTTACTTTACATAATCGGAATGCAAAACATTTTTTATAACGTTTCAGTAATATTGGTTGACTGTAATTTAAAAAAAAAAAACTGCACTTAAATAATTACTGTTTATTATATTCTAATTACAAACAGGGGTGGGCTGCCAATACGTTAACAAGGGGCTCGCTCAATATCAAAGTAATTTATCAGTCATATGCAATTATACGCAATACTTTTAAATAAACAAACGATTGTTACTTAATACACTTAAAATATGCAACAGTATGTAGTTTAACATAAACTAATCAATGTAAATAGCTAAAAATGTACTAATGTGTATACTGGAAGCTGTCGTAGATAGTATATGTCAGAAATTGCAGTTATGTACTAGTTTGATCTGAGAATATTGTTTTCTATTAACCTAACAAATGGCTTGGCGGCCGTGGTGAAATCTAACAAGGGGCTCGCGCGAGCCCCTCCAGCCCACCCCTGATTACAAAGATTAACTCACGAATTACGAATACCAACCCACTCCCATATTGACAAAAACTGGTTTAATGACAAAACTACGTTTAATATTTTCACTTGCGACTGTTAATTTATTAAACATGTTATAATTTCATTACTACAATTAGTTAATAAAGTTTATATATATGGGCCCTTTAGATGTGAAGTGAGCCAAGTGGTATTTTAGAAAAAAAAAATAGATGCGTTGTTATATTCTACACATATTAATTAAAGCATCGTAAAAGTGAAGTAAATACAAATTGCAATAGTGTTTATCTTTGTAAAATAAAAATATGCAATCCAAAAAAAACACCAAATAAAGACGTGATTGCACAAGAAAAAAGTTTTACCATTTTACTGGTTGGCTCACTTTACCTCTCGAGGGCCCATATAATGTCATTGGTAACGAACGCACTGGCTGTCGTGGTAGTTTCGGCAGCCTTGCGAAAATATTTCTGCTAAATAATGGAAAGGTTCCTCACAAAGTCAATATCAAACGCTGAATATTTTAAATTGTAATATGTCCATAATTGAGATCTGAAGAGGTGAAGTGAGCCAACTAGTAAAATCCATATATTGGACTTTTAAGTACAATCACGACTTTACTTGGTGTTTTAGTGGATTGCATATGTTTATTTTAGGGAGATTAGTGTGTATAAAATGATCACACTTCACTTTAATGATGTATTCTAAAATACCACTTGGCTCACATCACCTATCATGAGCATTATTTGAAACATGCGTGTACGTAGCGTCCTATCGAATTCTCTTTTATATCAGTAATTGAAAAATTTTAATATCTGGCGCATTAAGAATGAACTGTACATACTGTCAAATAATTTTGGTTTTACAAGCGTAAATTTGTTTTCAAATTTTTTGTATAGTAAATTGTTATTTTTCAGTTTCGATAGATTTTAGCGTAGACATTTACACGGATTCAGCTGACTTATCCAGTTGAGATCAAAACGTCAAAAGTATTTTTTTTATTTACATAAAAAGTAATAATAAATGTAACGGGTGTTTAATATTTAAATGTTAAGCAGCTAAAAATAAAACCTTGGATTGAATTCGCAACAAAATTTATCGACATTAATTTCTCACAGTTTGTTTTGATCTTAACCAGGAAATCGTAAATAATAATATGATAAATGAATTATAATTAAATAAATCGACGTCGTTGGCCGATGACAGACATAATTTTTTTAATCCGTTTCCAATCACGATTTATCCTTTTTCGTGTTTTAAATAACGCGCTATGTGTAAATTTGTTTTTTTTTTCCAATGGGTTTGTAAATAATTAAACTGTCGTAAATAGTGATTGTCATTCTACGAACATTCTGTCAGCAGTTTGTAAACCGATTATGATCAAAATAAAATTAAACGTAATAATCATGAATTATTGAACGATCTTATTACGTTCGACGAAAGATTCGCAAACTGTCGCTCGCGATGCAGCCTCCGACCGCGAATGGGGGCTGTCACACTGGAATGTTCATTCTGACATTTATAAGGGTTCCTAAATTGCTTTCCTTCTGTGAACAAAATTCACATACTGGCTTCCTACCCACCTAACACTACTCTCACATCCGTAAATATTAAACAGCAGAATTCAATAGGACAGAAAACGTTAAGTGCCTGTACATTATTTGTTTTTGTTTTATCGGAATTGGTGGTGAGCAATTGTACACACAGTCAGTGCCGGTTCGAGGCTATTTAGCGCCCTAGGCAACGGTTTTTGGCGCGCCCCTTTTTAACAAATCATCCCATTTTTTCGAAATAATAAAAAACAAACAATTCAGCATAATTGGATTTTTTTTTTTTATATATCCATATCCGCTCCCAATGTGGAGCATACGGCCTCCTAATGGCGGTATCTTAACAGAAGTTTTTTTTCGTGAACAGTTTGTTACTTGGTCGCTCAACCTCGCTTTTTTTAATCATATAGAATACGACACACAACTACTACGAAAAATACAAACATCAAAATTAAATTAAATGTACGTTATAAGAGCATATAAAAGTAATTTTCATACTCCGTTTATGCGCCCCCTAATAGTTTGTGCCCTAGGCGGTTGCCTATTTCGCCTATATGGTGGCGTCGGCTCTGCACACAGTCAACTCTTTTTGATAAACGCAAATCTTTTATATTCGGTTTCTATTGTTTTTTTTTCTATTAAAGTCGTGAAAATTTGCCTTGATAAATCCACCTTGGTGCATCTGATCGGTTCAATGGTAGGTTGGATCGACTCTTTCTTTCCCTCGAGCATTTATTGACATCCCCACTGGATATTTTATTCAGTGGCGGATAAAGCACATAAGATGCATCAGACGCAGTAAAATTTGGAGGCCATGTTTTTGGATAACATAAGAACGTCAAAAATTCCACGTAGAATAATAAAACTATATAAAATCTAAACAAAAAGTACAGTGGAAACCCCGATTACACTACCCCGAATTACAATTAACGAATTACAGTCAAATCTTGGCTAGAGTGTATTCATTACGTGCTAGGCTATACACGCATAGCTGGGCGTCTAAATATTTATGAAAACTAAATATTTCATCCATATTTTTTTTCCGAGGAAAAAGCCAAATCCCTAATTTTGTATGAGATTCACACCACCAATTACACTTCCCCCAATTACACGGTCCAGACTATAGTGTAAATAGGGGTTTTACTGTACATGGGTTTCTAATATGAGCCATTTTTTAGGCGTCATGCGCACGCCTCATTCGCTTATAGGGTAATCTGCCACTGATTATATTCACATCCTGACCATCGACAATAGCATTACTTCTATAATATATCAGAATCGATTAGTTTCATCGAGTACACTTATAAATATTACTATCGGTCGTCCAGGACGCCGGATCCCACCGACCATAATGTCAATATTGCATTTTTGAGACTCTCCAGATGCATCTGCAGCACGTATCCTTGCCGGTTTCAACGTCTCTTAAAGACCACTGATGTAGCAGGAATCTTCCTGATCTGCTTTAGAAACCATAATAGTCTCACAAATTTAAACAATACGTTTTGATAAATTCAGTTAATATTTTGAGTTGAAAATTATGTTTTAACTAAATTGATCACATAGCAGTATATTATTGGCAATATATGTACTAAATTAGACGAAATTAACAATATATCAAATTACTTATTCTATTATATAACATGAATTTTAATATTTTATAAGTTAAAGAATAACAATTATTTAACTTATTACAATTATAGATTTACAGCAACAAATTTAGCATGATCATTTCTCTTACAAGTTAATTTAATATTTTGATATACATATTCAGCTATGTTTGAGAATCGCAGTTATAAATATTATTAAATTAAAATTATACGAGAATGTAATTTTTATTGACAAGGGCACGCGAACAAAGGGAGATAATAAATTAAATACAGAAGCCATAATAATATAAAAATTACCATAGTTACATATTTATTCTCTGGCATTAATAAATTCATTCAACCAATCTGGTTTGTGAATAAAGAATGTATTAAATAATCATATAAATTATATAATATCGCTATTGGCTACATTCAAGTCTGTATTTCCTGATATATTGTATAAAACCCACCTCCCACCCGTCCAATCGTAAAAACAGAGCGTAGCAAGAGAGATTGGCTGACTACAAAATCTTAACTACCTTTTCACAGGCCGTATTCTTATTTTTATTTGAATAAAACCTCCAAAAAGGAGAGCTTTAGCAGTTGAATAACAACAGATTGTTCATTAAAGCAACGATGCCTCACATATGCTCCACAGTGGGAGCGGACAATGTTGAATGAATACACATCGACGTTGAAACTAGAACATTTTTTGGAAACTAGAACATTCCTTTACAGGAGAGATAAAAAAAAAACATTTGAGTTTTGCCAAGAATATGATTGAATAAAATTGAAAATGCAACGTTTATTAGCTCTCGCGGCTCGGAGACTAGAACAATACTTCTCTGCCGATGGAGGTCGTTTAGGGACCCCAGTGGTTTCCTCATTATTGGCCTTATTCTTATAATTTCAAAAAAAAAATAGTCTAAGGGATTTAAAATATCTCTCTGCATCATTCCTCATACATTTTTTTATAAAAATCCGTGGTTTTTTTAAAAAATAATCATATTTTTAGTTGCGCGTAAAAAAGACGTCATTCCAATACAAATCTGTATTTGTAACTGACGCGTTCAGCTTTGTTATCTTACGAACGATCGCTGATAAGCGGGCGCTTATCTCGTTATCGCGTATTTATATAAACTACAAAAGGTCCAAAAAACTATGATATAAGAATACCTTAATTATAAACATTGTATCACCCATATTAAAATAGATATTCTCAGTTGACGATGCTCGTAATGAGCGAAACCGGTCCTGACATATTAAATAAAGTGGAATGAAGTACAAAGGAATATTGTGTTTTTTCTAAAATAGATATTTAAGAAAATGTGGGTATTGGGGTCGCATTTCTTGAGCTTAGAGCCGGAAAAGTTAGAATTAAGTTATGAATATAAAATATTTACAGACAATAACGCACTTTAACCTTTAACCAGTAAATGGAAGCCAGCGGCCTCTTGGCTACTCTGATGCGGCCTTTTGATTTGATCAAAATATTCACTTTGATCAAAAAAAATTACGCAAGCGTTTGGAAAAAGAGCGTAATCAACCCATTCTATGTTCGACAGTCGAAAAAAAGGGGAGGCGTGTCAACATTTTCTTTACCGCGGCCTTATGATGAATCAGATAAATGAATGTGGCATTTAGTAATGAAAAGGTTTCCCATCCCTGTTATATACAACATACATAGATACGATATACACTGATTCAAGATACACTAATTTCGCATACAAATCTTTAACTATGAACGTTTATCATTTGCATTAAGTATCTACATTCACAATGTTCACAAAATGGAATAAAAAGTTTTTTTTTCTAAAAAATGGAGTTACACTATTTTCTTGTTTTACAAACGATGTAATTTAACTATGGTATCATTCTCAAAAAATCTATGTTTAAAAAATCCGTATGCAAAATTGAGTACTTTTTTCTACGAATTGTACCCAAAATTGAGCATAAACAATTCTTTCAATGCCATTAAGAATTCTTCGAATAGTGAATCGCTGGAAACAGTTAATCAACTTTGAATGCCTAATGCAGGGGTGCACCAGAAAATTGTTATTATATAGTACTGGTATTTCTTTCAACCATACCCGGGATTCCACACCGTTTAACTAGTTTTTTTTATGTTTTCAAAAACCGAAACCCGGATTATTTCCACCTTTTCAATTCCATTTTTTCCATCTTGAATACAACGTTATTTTATAGTATGTACTTTTAATAATGTTTACATATGTAATACTTTTATTTAAATATTGATTTGTTATTTTTTTAGTTGATTTTAAAAATTAAATAAAAATGGATATAGAACTAGACTAGGATTCAATTAATCGTTCTTGCCTAGTCTTATTTTTGAGGTTTAGAAAATGAGACTAAATGTAGACAGTTGTACATATCGACTGTGTAAAGGAAAAAGGACGTAACCCACACATGTTTTGACGATTTTGTGACATTTGCAAATTATGAATTACAATAAACTGCGCTATATTTGTATAAATATAATTAAGACTTTCTAATTAATTGTTAATACGATGTTTTTTAAAACAGGTTTATAACACCTCAAATACCGGGAGCAATCGTTCTCCGGTATAATAATTTGTCAACCCTAGTTAAATGACGTGATATACTCAAAAACATAGTCATTTTGTGAATCAACATTTAAATAAATTGAAATTCGCAGTGCCGTTGCAAAACACTTTTATTATCTCAACAAAACATGGAGATAGCGTTGGTTATGACTGGATGTTTTTGTTACGGGTGAGAATATCAAAGATAAACAATGATAACTCATTTTATTATATGTGCACTTTGCGATATGAAAAAATACTATTAAATACTCTCCGATTAAGTGTATTATGTTATCGTTACATATTTAATGAACACAATAAATAGCTCCAGCATAATTCAATGTATTTCGCATGTAATTTTCTTATTAATGACACCCTGAAAAAATCACCGAGACATTGCCGCCGAGACATTGTCGCCAAAACAAATCTTCCCGGAACAGTATTCGTCAATCCCGCCGGCAAAAAATGAAAAAATATATCAAATGTTCTTTTTTAGTTTTTTGAATAGATTATCGGTAGAAATTTATAGTCACGATAATTAATTTTCATTAAAATTTCGTCAGTGTAAACATATAAAACAGTTTTGGCGGCAATGTCTCGGTGGTTTTGTTTCCAACGGTTTTGTCGGGACCCTGTTATTTATTTATGACTTGACAACATTTTACCAACTGAAATGACGTGTACATATTATCACTGAAAAACACTAAAAAAACTGAAAAACGAACGTCATAATTTTGTGTAAATTCAATATTAAGCCGAGACAATGAACCGATGTAAGTTATTATTAAATATTTTAAAAAAATGTTCAGTGATCTCAAATCAAATCATCGGCCGACACATGCAAACGCTGATGCTGTGCGATGACGTGATAATCAGACAATATTCTTTACAAGCGGCGAAGACAACAGCTAGAGTTGAGATTTCAATTAAACCGACTGACGTAATCTGTGAAAAATTGACTAGTTTAATAAATGTGTTATTATAAAACATATTTCATATTTTGGCATACGGCATGGACATAACTCATTTTAAAACAATACTATTGTTTCACATCGATGTTATTGATTGATATTTACAACAGTTTATAGAAACATTGCGCTTAACAATAGGATATAAAAATAATACATTACGGCCAGATTGTTATTCTCAGTAACTCATTTTAAAAAATATTTCATAATAAACGTGACTGCCACAAGATCCTTTAATCCTTGATAAATATTGATATTAAAACAACATTTTTTAATATATCTTCCACGGATCGTAGAGATAAAAGGAGAAATCAATAAATTAACAAAAGAATATCATTTGTTTGTACTGTTAGTCATAAATTTGCACGTAAAATTATTTAATCAAGTTATAGGGCTTAGAGTAGCGATACGCAATTTCTGTTTCGTATGGACCCCGTGCGGTTTTTTTGCTAGTTTATGTGGGCAGCAACGTATTAATATTAATACGTAAGCATACCACATATTATATAAGTACACAAAAATACAAATGTATCCAAAATATTCATTATTGTAGGTAAGTTTTCAAACAATATGAGTAATTTAAAAAAGCATCTGGTGACTGAGATTGTTTTGGGCTACACATCAAATCTGAATGGGACGCAGGTTAAATATTGTTGACCTAGCTAGGGGGTGTCTGTTCTAGTGACTATGAGGGTGAATTAATCTAGTGTTTAACCTCTGTCAATACGTAGTAGCTTTTTTTGCAACAACCTCTATATTACGTAGATATTATTCCTAACTTCAACGTTCTACTCTGGGCAAACTAAAAAAATAGACTGTCTGTTGTATTATATATCAATAAGAAATACATAATGCTTTATACTGGGAGTGTATATGGTTTAAAGTTTAACTTTTCCGGTTCTAAGCTCAAGAAATGCGACCCCAATACCCACATTTTCTTAAATATCTATTTTAATATGGGTGATACAATGTTTATAATTAAGGTATTCTTATATCATAGTTTTTTGGACCTTTTGTAGTTTATATAAATACGATAAGATAAGAGATAAGCGCCCGCTTATCAGCGATCGTTTGTAAGATAATAGGCTAAGCAAAGCGCGCCAGTAGCACATTGATATTTGCACTGAATCGACGTATATTTTACGCGCAACTTAAAATATGATTATTTATTAAAAAACCACGGATTTTTATAAAAAAAAATGTATGAGGAATGATGCAGAGAGATATTTTGAAGCCCTTAGACTATTTATTTTTTTGAAATTCATAAGAATAAGGCAAATAATGAGGAAACCACTGGGGTCCCTAAAAGACCCCCATCGGCCGAGAAGTATTTTTCTTGTCTCCGAGCCGCGAGAGTTAAAGAAATAGGGAATAAGAGAAAAACATCGATGTTATTCAGAATTGTTTATAATATAATTACAAATATATTTTGTTTCAATAAAAAAGTAAGCAAGCACTTACGAACTGACAACTAAGAAGCACACTCGAAATATCAGCAGAAGATATTTACCTGAAACAAACAAAAGGAAATGTTAATGTAAATATTTAATACAAATAAAAGTTGAAGTTCAAATTTTTGGCATTTCTACGTGTTGTTTCATATAATAAATGTGTTATCGAAAAGAATTTCAACATTAATAAATCGGCACAAACAAATATCATTGAAATATAAAAAAAACTAACACAATCTTAACGAATATTGTTTTAAAGGTAAACGGATTAACTGATAAACAGCAAGTGAGTACTATTAAATCCCATTGTTCATAGAAAAATCAATTGATTAAAACAATAATTGTTTACCGACAAATTCCTTTAAAAGCTTAAAGGCACATTTTTTTACATCTGATAACAATCATTTAATTAATATTAGAATTTACACGACGTTTAAAAAATTGTTGACAGATAATTACACCTTATTCAATGAATATTCAGACTTTTTATTAGAAAAAACACAATATTCCTTTGTACTTCATTCCACTTTATTTAATATGTCAGGACCGGTTTCGCTCATTACGAGCATCGTCAACTGATAAGAAATATAATTTAACAATGCTATTTATACAAAAATGAACAGTTATAAACAACAGTTGGCATTGAAAAGAAAATACCAATTACATTAAAAGTGATTCTAAAATAGCACAAAATTAAAATGTTTAACACATCTTACATATAATTAAAAAGTCATCTCAGATTAATAAATTTAGAATGGGGATTGAAAGTAATTACAAACATAATTAAACGTTATCAAAAATCAGTTGTCGATGCTCGTAATGAGCGAAACCGGTCCTGACATATTAAATAAAGTGGAATGAAGTACAAAGGAATATTGTGTTTTTTCTAATATAATGCCTTTCCACCAAGTATTGACAGTGAACACCCTAAAAGTGATTCAGACTTTTTTCGATGGACTTGGCGTTAACTTTCTGGAAGTTCATTTTAATACAAAATTGTATATAAAATTCAAAATGTCTTCGATCATTCCACGTATTAGGACAGGTTGCTCGCCACTGCTAAATTTATTTCCAATTGATGCAACTCATTAGTTATTATTTTTTTAATATTAACGTCATCTGACTCCACAACCATGGATATTTTGTATATGTTTCACAATTAAACAATATAAAAGGTACCACAAAAGACCAATTCAACAGTCCTGAAATACGAATGTGATTTTGAGAGAAAAGTAGATTTATCGAGCACCCCATATGCTGTAAACGAAGACGATTGCTCGCTCAAACAAGTTTCGAGACACTTCTAACAATCATTTGGAAGCGCTTCACGCCACCGTGTTTCGAGATACGCCTGGGCTGTCGAGCCTTAGCGGGTGGTGGTTTGTATTTACAATTCTGCGTACCCTCGGGAAGGCAGAGATAAAACCGATTTGGCGATGCGCGTGTCAGCGGGCATAAATAATGGAACGAGCATTTGTTTAAGGCAATGATTGTTTTGATGCTTCATTTGGTATCAATTGCTATGTGTGTGCAAAGGTAATACTGCTGATGATGGGTTGCAAAAAATCCTGTCAGAAACTAGGGCTTGCCAGTTTTTAAAAACCGTTTTTCTTGCAAAATTGTCGACATTTTATTTATTTTTTTACATGATAATTCAGGGATGGGCTGAATGAAGGGGGCTCAGAATAGCTCAAGTGAGCCCCTTGCTAAATGTTACCAAGGCCGGCGAGCTTCTTGTCAATTTAAGAGAAAATAGTATTCTCAGATCTAATTAGTAAATAATTGCAATTTCTGACATACATATTGTCTACGACAGCTTCAGTTTACACAGTAGTACATTTTTGTCACTTACATTGATTAATTTGAGGTCAATTTCATACTTTTAAATAATACAAGTGATTATTATTAGTAACAATCGATTGTTTACTTTTAGGGTGTTCACTGTCAATACTTGGTGGAAAGGCATTATATTAGTAAAAACACAATATTCCTTTGTACTTCATTCCACTTTATTTAATATGTCAGGACCGGTTTCGCTCATAACGAGCATCGTCAACTGATAAGAAATATAATTTAACAATGCTATTTATACAAAAATGAACAGTTATAAACAACAATTGGCATTGAAAAGAAAATACCAATTACATTAAAAGTGATTCTAAAATAGCACAAAATTAAAATGTTTAACACATCTAACATGTAATTAAAAAGTCATCTCAGATTAATAAATTTAGAATGGGGACTGAAAGTAATTACAAACATAATTAAAATTTGGGAATTCTTTGACAAAGTGATACAATGAAAATAATGACATTAATAGAGTGAATAGTTTGAAAAATTTCTTTTTCAGAATCTTCCTGGCTGTCGATTTTGTTTAAGTATGTACACCACTCACCAACTACTTGGAAGCGGGGGAAAATAGGAAACTATCATTAAGCCTATTCACTCTATTAATGTCATTATTTTCATTGTGAAATACAATACATAGTATTTTCTTTTCAATGCCAATTGTTGTTTACAACTGTTTATTTTTGTATAAATAGCATTGTTAAATTATATTTCTTATCTGTTGACGATGCTCGTAATGAGCGAAACCGGTCCTGACATATTAAATAAAGTGGAATGAAGTACAAAGGAATATTGTGTTTTTACTAATCGATTGTTTATTCAAGTATTGCATATCTCATAGCATATTGCATCGTTGCATATTGCATAGGAGTGACCAAAAAATTCGCTCTTTCCCCAGACCACAGAGAATTGTTTTGAGATTGAGCGAGACCCTTGTTAACGAATTGGCAGCCTACCGCTGCGGTAACCCAGTATTTAACATTCGAATATGTATTAGTTTATTTGATAAAAACCGTAGTATTTTTAATGAAATAATAAAGTTATAAATAAAATTATACATCAATGAATGTGTTAAAAATATTTTTTCCTGCATTTTGACTCTGAGTTCACGAGTACATCAAACTCAAAAACACAGAAGGCCAAATTTTACGTAAACGAATCAACAAAAAAAAAACACAAAAGAATTGTAAATTTGAATCTTCTATTAGATGTCTCAAAAACTATACGACCTTCTTTATTACCCAGTGCAAGAGTTTTTTTAAAATTTTAGGAATTTTCAAGTATAAGTCAGATCAGTGAACGTTTTGTGTTTTCACCGAATAAAATAAAAGTATTTTCAATTTTTTTTTGTTGCTATTTTTATTGAATACTGAAAACCGGATTAAGCCGGTTTTTGATAGATAATGTAATTTGATAACCGGTCTGTTTATAGTCGGTTTTTGTATAAGCCCTACCTGCAACCCTCTTAATACGTACCAGTACTACAATCCTTTTAGGGCAGGATTGGCCAAACTTATGACTTACTGCTGATACTAATGAATAGTACTGCGAAAAATAAAAATCATGAAAGGGAGGGTTTGTAAATGAATAAAATGTATTTTTTAATAACAACGTAAATCCATGACATACATGTGCACGGCAATACAATTACGCAAACAACAGAATAGCACAAAATGATACATACATAAATGTTAAATAAAAAATATTTTGGCGTAGAGAACGTAATTTCTTTTGAACGCAGGTGTCCTAACACCTAGTGCACATTTCACTATATGTAAAATTGTCACTATGGGCACTCATTTTGACTTAATGTTTTCTCTGTTACTAAAACCAGTCTTAAATATATTTGTTGTTTTCCTCAAACTAAACCTTATTTTGCGTGCGAAAGTTATCAATATTTATTTTTTTACTCAAAGCATTCAATAAATTTAATATTTTATCGTTAGATACTTTAAGTAAAACCCCCATTTACACTATAGTCGGGACCGTGTAATTGGGGGTTTGAATCTCATACAAAATTAGGGATTTGGTTTTTATCCGCGGAAAACGCAAAACTAAGATTTCCCTTAGTTTTGCAAAAAAAAAAAAAAATGGACGAAATATTTAGGTTTTTTAGTAGTAAATATCCCGCACAGAGACAGACGCCCAGCTATGCGTGTATAGCCTGGAACGTGTTGAATACACAGACGCTAGCCAAAATTTGACTGTATGCGCGGCACAGACGGCCGTCTCTTAGTAACGACAATGGAATGCGACCGTGCAATTGGGGGATTTGCGGAGAATATTTCAAGCCAGCGCGTAATTCGAGGTAGTGTAATTGGGGGTTCCACTGTATTTAATATACAACTTCACTGAAGACTAGCAGACCGTTCTGGCCATCCCTGTAATGGGATGTTTATTTCACCCTACAGATATATGAGGGATGCAATAAATGGAAACAGCAAAGGCATCGTTAAAACTATATATAATTAAAAGAATGTTCGATTATTGATAAATACTAAACTGTATGAGATAAACAATATCAACATACTACGAAAGTATAACTATTAGGAAAACTCAATTGATTAAAAATATATAGATTTATTTAAGGTCTATAAAAAGAGTATTTACTTATATAGACTTTCGCGAAATAAAATCACAAAAACGATTGATGATAAAGATGTTTAATTAAAACGAGTTGCTCTAAGCATAGGTTAAGGCTCGTAGATTGAACTAAAATATAATTTAAAAATAAAGTGATTACTGGGCACCTGGAATGTCCTGAAAAGGAATCTCAACAGTATACCCCTGGCGACAAAGCTAGATTAGTTTCACAACTACGAAACCCTTTCTCCGCTTCCCTGATTCCAGCCGGAATTTTCTTGGGACTGAAGAATGATTCTTAGACATTTAGTTGGTTATATATTATTTTTGTTATAGAAACGTGCTGAGGAAATCTTTTGTGTATAAGTTAAATCTTAATATTCCTCTACACATCTTTTCATGAGAGCATTTTCAACGCTTCTTCGTATGAAATTAAAACAATACAAATATTGAGGGCAAATTTGGATTGACTTCGATAAGATATTATATATTTACAAAAACGGCGTGCAAAAAATCATACGTTATTCACAAAACATGTATTACATTTTGATTTTCAATAAAAAAATATCGGATCAGTGATTGAGTTGTCAACCTTATTAACTATGGTTACGGATATAATAAGTTTGAATCCCAGTACAGACAGTTTTAAATAAGTGATTTATGAATATCTGTCTGTAGGCATGGATGTCTGTCTACTCCTCCGAACTTAATTCGGGGTGTAGCAAGAGCGATTGGCTTACCACTAGTCCTGTCGTAGCTTTATCCATCTACTCACTTTGAAAAAAGAGGTTGAGCAACTAAGTAAATAGCAGTTTTTGTAAAAAAAATCTCTTGTGATTTAACTACATTAGGAGAAAATAATGCAACATATCATGACTTGCAATTAACTGTCTAAATCAAACAATAGTTGTAGAAGTGCTGCCACGACATTGTATTTTTGATGCGAAATATTTATTCATAAAATAATATGCTTGAAGTGTATGTTTTATATGCTTTTATAAAAAAAAGAAACGCTTCTCGAAAATGTATGAGAATCTGTGGTACACATAGTGCAAAAAAAAAGTAAAACTTTTAAAGCAACTTGTGAAAAAAAGAAGAACTACCAAATTTGTATTTGTCTCAAACTGGCACGATACGTTTTTTTCTATCTTATTTGCATAATCATCGTTTGTGTAACCTAAAAAATAACAAAAACGTTTAATCAAATAATGCTAATACGTAGAAAAAGTAAACAAACTTTCATTGAAACGGCGCTGTAAGTGCAAAACGACATAATTTACATTTCATCACTGTCATATTAAATATATATATTTATAAAATTACGCTGGGTCAACAATCATATAACTTTAAAAGAAGCTATATCATACCCAATGTTCTCTCTTAGGTAAGAGGTTAGCTGCGCGGAAATTTCGAAGGCTGCACGGATCGATCAAATATGAATTGACCAAACTGTCTTGTAGTGCGCGCCAACCCGGAATGAGTGCGCGGGGGCTTCCCAACTGCTGCGTGCAGCTTAGAAGGAACGTTGATCATACCTATGGCGCCATATTTTTGGCGCAGTCTTCTATCGACAATCGGCGACCAAATTGCAGTACGTAAATTTACACGGCATTTTTTACAACATGTATGTACATAAATGAATTTCTAAAAAATAGACTATCTATTCAAAGCCGCCTTCATCTTTTTTTAAATATACCTTTGGTATTACAGCTAATGCCAATGCGTCAAACATTTTAAAGATGAAAGATCATACGAGATGATTTTTTTTTAAGTCACTCGAGATCACAGTTCTGATATCGCTACCCTAAAGCAACAGTGAGATAAGTCGAAATTTCTAGTTTGGATCTCTTATTGTCTAATTGAACTTTAAGGTTTGTGTTGTACTTTTTAAATAGCAAATTATGGTTTTATTTAGATTCTTTTACAGTTTATAATAAAAGATAAAATTAGGTTTTTTTGTATACTATTATCTGTATCTAGTTATTTTATTAACCACGCTTATGCACAGGGCATATCACTAACTGTAAATGTAAGATTTTTCATTTAAATGAAGCATTTTTTTCAAATTAAAATATTTCAGTGTTTTATTGTAAAGGTTAACTTTTCAGCAATCGATTGGCATACTTATCCTGAAATCGTCTTTTTTCACTTTATTTCACTGTTGCTTTATGGTAGCGATATTTACGTTGACAAAATCTGAAATTGACATTAACTTGACCGGGAATTGAACCCAGAACCGCCTGATCCAAAAAAAACAAGAACTAGTCTAGTTATTAGATCACAGCGACAGAAGTCTCGAAGCCTTAAACCTTGCAAATATAATAATTATCTTTTGCCTCGACTATACTTTTGAATTTGTTTACATTATTTTCATCTAGGGATTCCAATGCAATATAATATATCCATTGTATTTAAATAGAATTCTTGTAAACTTTTCGGTTCGCCTTTTTGTAAAAATAGAAACATTCATATTGTAGCTTAGAAGGTTTTTAATAGTGACATAGAAGATTTATCTTTTCGCATGATAAAATAACATAAAAATGTCATGTTTATTTATCAGCATGTTTTCGCATGACAAGAATTCATAAAATAAAATTTCGTAAAATAAGAAGGCTAAATATTCTGTTTGCTTATGAACACAGAAATAAATTTAAAGATTCTATACACAAAATACGGGTTACATTGTATCCGAAAGATTTCGCTTTCGGACTTTGATTTTACTCATGGTGATTGTCGGGTCCTATGGCGCAGCGGTTAGCGTTGTTGGCTTCCGTGCCGGATCTCACGGGTTCGAGTCCCAGTACGAACAGAGTTTTTCCGGCCAATTTTTAAGTTTCTGTTCGAAGTCATGAGCTACGCTCCCTATAAAAAAGAAGTTAGCTGCGCGGAAATTTTAAAGGTTGCGCGGGCTAATCAAATATTAATTGGAGTGCGCGCAAGCCCGGAATAAGTGTGAGGGGGCTTTCAAACTGGACGTACCGGGAGCGATTAATTAACCACTAGTTCTGTCCTGGCCTTATCTTACTCTCTTTAAAAAAGTGAGGTTGAGCAACTGAGTAACACGCAGTTCTTGCAGAAATGTTTATGTTTAGATAAACTCTATTAGGAGTGCTCCATGATTAACTCCATGCTCCACATTGAAAGCGGACATGGTAAAAAAAAAATTGTCGGTTACACTTTTTTGCCGACTACAAGTCGATATTTTCTGATTACAATTGTCTTATCATAGTTTTAAATCGTTTTAATTAATGTTACAAACCTTTAACAAAACACAAAAATTAAAGGACCTCTGCGATCAATATCCGTAAGGGGATGCCTTGATTAATTTACATAAAGACAGACATCACGCGCGACTATAATAGAAGAATGTATGTCGTCTCTACCCAACTAGGCAATGCTTTCCATAGTTTCATTATAAATAGCATAGATGAAAAAGAGTGACATAAACGTTCATCTTCCGAGAACCTTCAGGCTCCTGAGGGAATTGACGGTTTGCGCAACATTGCTGAGTACGCCACTAAAAAGAACTTACTCCTGCCCTTTTACGTTATTACGATTTTTTTAACCAAACAAAACCAATTCAGTGGTAAACAGAACAGGGTCGCAGTAAACGGATTTGAGAATATTATCATCTTATCTAAATAAACATAAGTTAGTTATGTTGATCGATTTTCGTATTATAGGATAGCTCTTCGTCCGAAATGATCGCTTTCTCCGCTGTGTTTTCAGCGATCAGGTGTTGGAGCTAAATGAATGAAAGAGAGTGTTATGACAAAGCCCTCGCGGACAGGAAATCGGTTGTCTCATAATTCGCGATAAACCCGAACCCGCCGAACCGGGATTCGTATCCAAATGTTCGGACGTTGGGAGCATTCGGGCGTATCTGGTCCGCCCGCACAGCCGATATCATTCAAGCATGAACCCTCTCGTTGCCAAAATGATATCACTCACTCTTGTGCATACATTGGTTTTCAAATATAACTCAAACAGTGTATAATGTAAACACACATGACTTTGACATTTCACTGATGTGTAACATATTCGGACTAAATCTTATTTGTTAGTAAGTTACCCACAAGGACTTTTTGAAAAACCTTAGGTAACGTTTTCATTGTTTTTCTTGAACTGTGTCTTTATTAAATTTCTCTTTAAAATACGCAAATGGAAAACATTGACATCACATAATCGACGTCCATTTGTTGCTGTCTTCTATAATCATGTATGAACCCTCTACAGGTGAAGTGAGTCAACTAGTAAAACGGTAAAACTTTTTTCTTGGAAAATTTTCTTTAAGTACAATCACATCTTTACTTGGGTGTTTTGATGGATTACATATTTTTATTTTACTGAGATAACACTATTGTAATGTGTATTAAGTTAGGTTACTTCACTTTTACGATACTTTAAGACGTGTGGAATATAACAACGCATAAAACTTTTTTTTCTAAAATACCACTTGGCTCACTTCACCTCTAACGGGCCCAATTGTATAGATTGAGATTCGTGTAATCACAATTCACATCTACGTCTGTTTTAATCATTTATAATCAATTAAGCGATTCAGGGATGTGAATGCTTCAGTGCATAAAGAAGACTTCTTGGACCAAACACATCACCAATGAGTTTTAGGACGAGCCAATAAGCGGAAAGATTATGTAGTAATCACCAAATGCAGAACAAGCACACTTTCATCAAATGAAAAAGATAGATTAATACAAAAAACTGTGCAAGAAAAGAAAGATCAGCAGAGACAAGGGTCAACCACCCATGATGGGAGGCAAAAGATTTCCTTGGGTACAAAAAAAAATTGGTTCAATTTCCAAGGTTTTGGCAATCTTAAATGACAGAAACCAAGAAAAGAAGTCCTGTGCAATTGTGAAGATAGTTATGAAAGCAGCAGAGAATTATCTTTTGACAATTAATGGGTTAGGCCGAGTAGTCACTCGTAAAGGTGGGACAAAAAAATGACCAAGAGTCAGACAAGACAGGTGGGCGACAAAGTGTAACAACGGTAACAAACTAACGCAGCGTTTCTTAAACTTAACCCAAGTGGCCTCTCAGGGGAGCACAGACAAAAACTTTCCGATGTGGAGCTTGGGACTCGTAACAAAGCAAAGGTCGATGAATATTTTTCAAATACATATTATGTTGCTAAAAAATGTTTTATTCTGAGAATTATGCATGTAATGTCTAATCTTGTATTTACCTTGATTCCGTAAAAAGATGTGATCTTCATTATGAACATATAGGCTTCAATTTATTACATACGTTTTTAAAAATACCAGTAAGCTCACTTGAGTAAGTTTCTCATTAAAGATATGTAACAATTATTATAATTTATCTTTAATATAAATATGAATTTTAAAATCAAAGATTATTGTTGGAATCTTGTCGCCTCCCTGACGTAAAAAGAAAAAAATCCCAACCATAATTTTGTAATTTATAAGGTACAAATAAGAATCAATGTTGTCTTTATTAATAAATCAGTATTGACGGAATTGCCATTTACTTGGTAGAACTCCATTGAAATAAGGTGGAAAAAATAAAATATAGAAAAACCGAAATAGTTATCAACCATATATAGTATATAAAATAAAATTTGTTGCACTAAAAAGTTTTCATATTTATTAACCTTATACTAAATTATTACTTAACATTAGTTGTCGGAAGATGCTTCTTAAACAAGCGAAACATGTTTCACAATTTGTTACACAATCGGTAGAAAAAACAAATTTATGAAATTTTGGATATTTATTTTTTTATAATGCATTCGTATTGTTTACTTTTCCTTTCGATTTTCCTGAAACCACAATATTATTGTATTATATTATGTAGATTTGAAGAACCACAATACAACACAGGGTTGAGAAACCGTGGGCTATCGGTTACTCCGCAGTGATATTGTAGTTAACAACTATACAAACATGATAAACTTTGCGCTAAACCATTGAGCTACAATCCTATAAAGACAATGAAGCTATTTTTCAAATTGTGTGTACAATCCAGGACTGTGAATTCAGAGTCAGAAAAATCTTGCGACTCAGACCCATTTAAAAAAAAATGATGATATGTATTCAAAACACAGTAGTCCATACGTAGGTGGGCTGGAAGGAGTTCGGAGGGCTCGCGCAATCTCCTTGTTAAATTTTACTAAGGCCGACGAGCCCCTTGTTAATTTTAGAGAAAACAATATTCTCAGATCAAATTAGCATATGACTGAAATTTCTGACACATATATTATCTACGACAGCTTCAGTATACACAGAAGTACATTTTTAGCCATTTACATTGTTTAATTTACGGTAAATTGCATTTATTGATTTGGCATTTACTTGGAAGAACTCCATTTTAATAAGGTAAAAATATCAAGGTATATCAGTTCTACAGTTATTTATATGTTATATGTTGATAGCTGAAATAGCTTGATATTTTTACCTTAGTAAATTGCATATTGTAAAATGTAACATATTATAAGTTACAATCGATTGCTTATTTAAGTATTGCATTGGAGTGATAAAAAATTCACTCCTTCCCCAGAACACCGAGAATTACTTTGAGATTAAGCGAGTACCTTTATAAAGTATTGGCAGCCTACCACTGAGTCCATAGTGTTGCTACCGCATTTTAGCTTGACTAAAGATGATCTGATGGTATACATACATATATGTATGTGTATAAGTTCAAATAAAATAATTGATAAAATCCCTTGGAATCAAAGTCATCTTTTTTTACACGACTCTACAGCCCTTTTATCTCTAAGTTTTTAACGTAACTTTCGGCAGGCTTCGCTGGCCACCCGATAAGACCGCGTTGCTTTGTCATCGGATAGCGCCATATTATTTTTGTTAGATTATTCGACTATTCGATAGAGAACATAGCTACAATTATTACATTTGTGTTTTACCTATCGTAAAAACCGAATACAAAACTCATTATAAGTATTTGCGATTCTATTAAATAGTGTCGAAAACCTAATCAATTTGAGAATAGCCCTGACGGATTTTAAAACAACGAATACTAGAAAATTCACATAACCAATTCAACTATAAGTCGCGTGTGCTTTGACTACCCCACAGCCCTGGTTTTAGAAGATTAGTTTATACTTTAATAACATATGCTTGATTATTCGCGTTAATAAATAATAACAATGGATAATGTAATATAAATAACGACCATAATAAAATCATGTATTTTTATCGCACGATCTTTTAAATTAGCATATAGGTCCATTAAAAGTAAAAATCGGTTTACGATAACAATAAACATGTTTAATTTAGCTTAAAAAATATTCAAATTTCCTGAAGTTCAAGTTTTTTTTAAGTATCCTTTAACACGTACATAGATTTGGTATATATTATAGCTTTATCTTTTGAATACATTTTCCTTTGATTTTTATGTTAAGACCTCGAAGTCTACCCACGCCAGCACCGTTCTGGAGCCACTTTGAGATAATTATTATTGTGTCTATACTTGGCAATTATTGCTGTAATAATCATCATCAGCAGTTATGTGTTTCTGTGTCGACAAACTAAAGAAACATTAAAAAATCTTACTCTTCAATAATCCTCATGCTATGACGTTGGTTAAGTAATACAATTGAGTTCATAACAAACCATGGATGATGCAGATTAGCTATATTTATTGCAACATCAATAAAGTAGAGTCGTATGTTTGAGATAGTAATATTTTTTCTATGTATATCGACTGTGGAAAAGAAAAAGGATGTAATCCACACATAACAAATTTTACAAGAAACACAAATAACGGTTTTTTATGTTATTTGCAATTAAATGTAATACTTATATAAGCAAATAAAAATAATAAAAGATTTTTTTAGTACTTTTTCCACTTAAAATTTATTTGATCAGGACCGGTTTCGCTCCTCACGAGCATTATCAACTGATAAGGAAAATAAATTAAACAGTGCTATTTATACAAGTTAAATTGAAATAAAATGTGTAAGCAATTACTAACAATTAAAAGGATTTACAAATTACATTATAATTACACAAAATTAAAATTAAAATGCTTAACACCTATAAAATACAATTAAAAAATCATCAATAATAAGTGGCAAATGATATCAATTATAAACACAATTAAAATTTGGGAAATTTCAAACAAAATGAAACTACATTACATTACTTAAATAAGCAATCAATTTTTACTTATAATATTTTACAATATGCAATTTACCGTAAACGTATCAATGTAAATGGCTAAAAATGTACTTCTGTGTACACTGAGGCTTTCGTAGATAATATAAAAGTCAGAAATTGGAGTTATGTACTAATTTCTTTTAAATTAACAAAGGGCTCGCGCAAGCCTCTCTGAACCTCCTCCAGCCAACCCCTGAGTATACTGTTTAAACCAATTTAAGCACGTGAATAAAGTTATGAGATTTAATTTTTATATTCAAAGATTCACATAATATTATTGAATTACTCAAGTATGCGATAGTCAATAGTTATTTCGAAATTATGAAAGAATCATACCGAAATAACTACCAACTTTTTCTGTAATTCTTTTAAAAATACAAAAATTCATATCTTTACATTATAATTTCGATGTTTGATATTTGAATGTGAATAACCAAGGAAAGCAAACTATTTTGATTTTCAAGTATTATTTTTGAATGTGGCTTATTCAATTTCTACGATTCGCCAAGTACTTAATAACGTTAATAATTTTACTCAAATATAAGCCCCTTCAGGCCTTTGAGCCAGCTGAAGTTATTCAGTCACAATCGTTTTGCGAGCTTTTGTGAAAGAGAGCTTTCAATCAATTCGCATTCAAAAGCTTCCTTCGGCTTTAGCGGTTTAATATGTGTCAGTTGTAGTAGACGTAACTGGAGTGATATCACAATAAACGACTTTACTTTGTACAACCTTGGGTGTTTCTACATTGAACTGTTGTGTCTTAGAGTTGTATTTGCATAACAGTGTCGATGATTTATTATTAAGAATGATTAATAAACAACGGAAATGATTAATGATGAAAGATTAATCAAAATATTGTAAAATTTAGTTATTATCGAACTCTGATATACAAAATTTGTAAGGTACGTTGAGTATAGGACATCCAATCCCGCGATCCCGTTAAATTTTCTGATACTGAAATTTCGGGATTGAGAAATTTTGAACAAATCCCGAAAATTGAGACGATATTGGCAAATTGTGGATTTCAAATTTCTCGGCGAGCTAAAAAAAAAACGAGCTTTTGTGACAATCTGGGGGAAAAGTATACCAAATCGGGAATTTCAAATTCCTCGGTGAGCTAAAAAAAAAAAACAAGGCTTGGAGATAATCTGAGGAAAAAGTATAGGGAATTTAGGATTTCAAATTCCTCGGTGAACTAATCCCAATCTCGGGATTGAAAATTTATCAATCCCGAAATCCCGGGGTTGGATACCCTAGTTGAGTAGTGAATAGGCGAACACGTAAATATAGTGGAATAACGCATATTTCGGAGTGTCATTTAATGTAGCAGGAAAGTAAGGAGCTGTGCTAGTCAACTCAACCGTCCAATAGACCGATCGGCCATGACACCATGGTACAATTACAAGGGAAAATAACAGGCTTTTTAAAATGCCTTGTCAATGAACAATTAGAGCCCAACTCAGGGTATTGTACACACATTTTCATCATCTATGGAGTACTGAGGCAAGACCTTTCACATTCTTCGTTGGTGCAAACTGTGAGGTCTGTATGATGTTGGTGATTTTGATGTGATGGTGGTGAAACCCGTCAGTGATTTAATGCTTTGGACTTAACCCGTTAACAGCTATAAAAAAATAACGTTTTTTGTCCTGTAAGCTAGCAATTTTCTAAAAACTAATAAAGGAAAACTTAATATTCATTTTGTAAGTCCTTGTCGGACTCTTTTTCAATGATGCAAACTCTAAAAAATATTTATTGATGTCGTAACAATGACAACACACTGGTGGGTAGCGTATGTGGTTAGAAGTATGCGACACACCGGTGGGTCGTTAGCTTTAGAGTGGTTAAGCAAACGAGTTGATTTTCATGGCACTTAAAAGTTTTGGTCAGTTACTTCTGCGACACTCCCGGATAAATAAAATCATATTAATATTCGCTAAACGTTTAGCACGTCGCTGGGTACTGTCGTAAAACACAATTGTACGCAACCTGCGGCCCTTTCAGCATTTATGTGTGGCCCATGACATCATAATAGTTTTTTTTTAAATATCTAATATTGTTTTCAAAAAGTGTTAAATTTTATGCTGTGCTGTGCAGCACTGGTCATACAAATGTATATATATTTTTATATAAATACATGTATATTAAACAAATAAGTAGTGTGTCGTATATTTACGTTTTACTTTAAATACGTTGTGGCCCGCGTAACGTAAGGAAAATCGGTATGTGGTCCAGACTAAAAAATATATTAAGTATGACTAGTATAACATAAGAGTGGAAAGCTGTGGTCGGTGGAAGAGAGAAACTATTACTTATTCTAATTGCAGCCATGATCCATCGACATGCAATTTACATATAATGATTATTGTTCAGTTTCGATTTAATACACACCTCACCTCTCACGAATTAGACTGCACAGTTGAGAATCAATTCAGTAATAATATCTAATCTGATTGCGGAACTATGAATACTGTAAGCGATTAATCCAAGATGAACGCCCACGCCGCGCCAGCCTTTCAAACGCTCTCGTGTAATCATAATGGCCGCATTAATTTTCAATCAATCCGACTCTTTTCGTCCGGATCATATGCAAACACACCCGCTGCGTTATTAATCATTTTTTAAAGAAAGAAACTCATTTTAATAAACAGAGTTGCATCCAGGGGGCAATCTCGCTGTTGCATTGAGGCGCAGTATTTTCGATGCGATAAAAATAAAATACAAAACTTTTATCTTGTTCACCAATTCTGGACGTTATAAAATTGTGACGAATTCATTTAGCCGTTTGAAGAGTCGTTCAAATTCTCTGCAGGGATAATTAACGTATACTTTATGTATCAATGATCTTTTTTATTAGTGTAAAAAGCTCGATCGCGTAGCTCAGGAGTCGGCAAACTGCGGTTGTTTAGACATCAATTATTGAAGTCGTCTCGATTTTTTTACTAATCCTATCCTGTTTCCTTGACAAATTGACTCCTTTCACTTGAAAGTTTGCCGACACCTAACTGGTTATTTCTAGATGGATTCGGCGATAACTTTGTGAAAATACATTTTTAATATAATATAACATACAGAAGAAAAACAAAGATAGTAAGTATCAAATTTGATAGTCTAACAACTGGTCTTGTTCACATTGAAAAATAAATTCTTAAAAGTTATTATTTTAAAAAATAAATAAATAAATACAATGTCAAATATACTCATAAATATATACTCATTCTCGCGAGAAATTTAAAATTGTATGTGTCATCCTTCAATATTCGTAAGGTGTTTATTAATTAATTGTTAAACCGTACAAATATACATAGTCTGTTGAATTTTTTTTAGTTAGTATTTATACTATGACCTTTCAATATATGGATATTTATACATATATTTTCAAAAATAAATTGATTTATTAATCCAAAAAAAAGTACAACTCTTGACAAAAAACTACCGTTTAAAACATAAACCATGCAATGGCGTAATAAATCATAATTCAGACCTGTTAATATTCCTTATAGAGCCTTGAATTTGATATTTCCACTACTCTCTATCGGGAAGTTCATACCAAGTTTTAAATGGTAATTTTATGTTTAATAAATAAAGCAAGAAACTGTTCCGTGTGCAATGCACACAAATTAATGGGCAAAAAACGCGCGCATATACATGCACACAC
Source organism: Himalopsyche anomala (assembly GCA_031772345.1). Taxonomy (NCBI): domain Eukaryota; kingdom Metazoa; phylum Arthropoda; class Insecta; order Trichoptera; family Rhyacophilidae; genus Himalopsyche; species Himalopsyche anomala. The sequence goes on along the minus strand of CM062841.1, from coordinate 6,436,023 downwards.
GTTGTTAATGTTGTTCACATGAAGTGAATAAGTACGCTTAAATATTTTCACATCGCCAAGAATTATAATTCATTTCTGACATGGAATATAATTCATTCTAAATGTAACGTTTTTCAATAATAGGTTATTGAACTGAAGATATGTATGTTCGATTAATTTTAACTTGAATACGGTTTCGACCTTCTGCAATATTAAATTCATTTCTTATCTGATTTTTAAAATGAAGCTTAATATTGCTGATTGCAGGTAAGTCAAGATGTTGGGCGTCTGCATGTTTTGTTGATTGAATCGACATTAACTTGCCTAGTGGTCAACGCTCCTGAATATCCTTTTTGGGAGCGATGACCACGTGTTTGTATTCCTAAACGGGAAGCTTTCAAAAATTGATGGTTCAATCGATTTGTGTTAAAAAGTATCAATGCATGTCTGATCCTAAAAACGAGGCGATAGGAAAGCGATAATTGAACTTATATCATTTTCAAAGCCTCATTATTATATACTTACTCTATTGAAAATACTGGTTAGGCAACCAGTTCAAAATAACTTACATAGAGATGCTCTATTACGCAGCGGTGGGCTACCAGTACGTTAACACGGGATCGTTTAATCACAAAGCAATTTTCAGTGTTTAGGGGAAGGAATGAATTTTTGAATCACTCCTATGCAACTATGTGCATAATACACTTACATATAATATATAACAATATGCAATTTACCGTAAACTAATCAATTTAAATGGCCAAAAATTTACTACTGTGTATACTGAAGCTGTCGTAGATAACATAGAAGTAAGAAATTGCAGTTATGTACTAATTTGATCTGAGAATATTGTTTTTTCTTCGGCCTGAGTAAAATTTAGCGAGAGGCTCGCGTGAGCCCCTTTGAGCTCCTTTCAGCCGACCCCTGCTATTGTATCGTTGAAACTAGATAAATGTCCAACTAAAATACTTCATAACATAAGAAACTAGGAATTGTTAATATAATATAAAAATATATTCAAATAAAATGGATGATACAAAACGCTGCAATAAGCCAGGTTAATATAACTGAAGATATGCAAATTTCGAGTAAAGATCTGAAACCATTCAGAAACATAATTTCCAAACACTGTTAAAGTTAAGGTAAGGTTTCCACTGTCAATTATTGGTGAAAAGACATTAAATTAAATAATTAAATACTTTTTGTACTAATTCAATATTTTTTATAGAGAACAGTCTCACCAAATGCTATGGTCTCACCAGTGCCAGCGCGAGGTTATTTAACGCCCTAGGCAACGGTTATTTTTAAAAAATCATCCCATTATTTTTTCAAAATAATAATAAAAAAACAAATCGGAATCATTAGAAACATATGTTTTTAAATATATCCATGTCCACTCCTAATGTGGAATATATGGCCTCCTAATAGAGGTATCTCAGCAGAAGTTTTTCTTCGTGGACTGTTACTCAGTCGCTCAATCTCTCTTTTTCGAATCATATGGGAAAAGATACATAATTACAACGAACAATAAAAGTAAAGTAAAATGTACTATTATTTATTGTTATTAGAGAATATAAAAATATTTTTAATACGACATGTATGCGCCCCATAATGGTTTGCGCCCTAGGCGCTTGCCTATTTCGCCTGTATGCTGACGCCGGCCCTGGGTCTCACTCATCTCGAGGATTTTTAACCGATGAAAAAATATATACAGGGGAAATACGAAAGAAGTACGAAAAGAATTTATAAGTAGAGATTAAAATTATGAACCTACCGGAATCTCCGCTTTTATGCTCTATATAAATATAATCATAAAACCTTTGCCGACAAACAAATAAATATAATTCTAATAAGAAACTACTTACTACTCAAATCTGTGGGCATTCCCATAAGCTTATCCTTTTCGCCAGCAATGGCTCTAAACACAATGATACATTTATTTCTTATATAAACACGAAACATTCATTTACTAAGCGTCAGTTCAAGTTCATCCGTGCACTTGAACGCCTGAAGATGCCGAAAGGCGAAACCCGGTTTGTTAGTGACAAAATCTGTGAGAATGTACATAGTTTGAACGATTCAAATTTGAAATTGAAATTCCACCAAGCACCTTCAGTCGAAATCTTAAATTATATCAAATTATGAGTTTAAAAAATAATAAATATGTACTACTATCGATTGGATAGGTATTTACTCGGTAGAACTCTGTAATAGTTTCATTTTAAAACGGTTGAAATAACAATCTATTTAGATATCCATTTTCCTTATTTCATACTTAATTTGTAAAATTAAACCAAATTAGAAAATTCGCATTCAAATAAAATGGAGTTGCATAATATGTTATGATTTGTTTCTCATTAGGAACGAACTTGTCCTTAACTTTTGGCTCGTCACTTACGTCTTTGCAGCGTAAATTTTGTAACAACGGAGTTAGACCATTCGTTGATAATCAAAGCAATAAAGGCTTGTTTGCATTTACCGCGAGTTATTGACTGTTGGCTACAGTGCCGCGTAAATACAGTCTTGTACCTAGGTGAAGAAAATAATGGCAGTGGCCCGTCTCGATTCCCGCTGGCTGCTTGACGATCGATTTCATTGGCAAGTCCTTATAAGGAAGGCTCGGTGACCTTCGCCGACCCTCGGGTCGACGGTGGACACCAGCCAGTGGTGTCGTATAAAGGGACGTACGGAAAAAGCGAAAATATTCTGAGTGAAATTGTGGAGATTATTCCGTAAGTGAGAAGAAAAGAGCGTTGTGTCCAAAATCGGTACTCTTAATGAGAGCAAAAACACGATTACGTTACGGCAAAATTTTGTGTTGTCTAATATTTATTGCCATTCTCATGGTTTTATTTTAATCTTTTTTATATCTTCAAATATGGATAAAAAAACATTTATGTCTGTGAGTTTTGGCGGTCGCATAATATGTATTATTTGTTGCAAATGAATAAAACAATTTTAAACGGTAGCCGTACAATATTGAGAGTAAAATTACATTTCTACGCGATTCTCTTTCTGGAATTAACGTCAGTAGAGCGGGACATATCTACAGATGAAATCCAAAAAAAGATCTAGGCCAAAATTGTAAGGAATAAAAATTATTGAAAAGTAAAAATTACTTCGTATATTTCATTTTAAATTAAGCGTTGAAAATTATAAAAAGAATACTTGCCGTCTGAAATATTATTCCAAAATTCTTCCCAGATTGGCCAAAAAACAAAAATAAGTTTTATCAATAATAAAATATAATTGAGAAAAAATTACTCACTATTTAACACAAAACGTGATAATTCTTCGAGATATTTACTGATTTAGAGCTGATTCGACTAATCTAATAACTTTATTCTTTACACATATATTCATCGTAGCTATTTTGATATATTTAACGATTTTTTTTTTAATATGAGAATTAACCCTCAGTTTTCTGTGTATACAATTTTTACTCACTTATCACTTTTTTTAAAACTTTTCCAATTAATCACTAGTGAAAAATTATACCTGTGGTGCTATTCCCGCGTGCATTGTATTTATTTTCAACTGTCTGAAATACTCAACTCAACACAATCCCGTTTAAAATATACAGAACGTCCAAAATAAACACTACTAGACATTGCAAAAAATTTAGATAGATGCCGACATTTTTCTAGGAAATATTTTTTAATTATCAATAATAATCAAAACATATTGATTCCAATCTAAAAAAAAAACAACTATAGACGTCATTTTCATATCAAGACCAAAGTGCATTTTATCTTTTTTTATATTGCGTATGTTGATAATTAACAATAGCTGATTAATCAAAATAAAAATAACTTAATCAGTCATAAGGTGATAAGTGGAAAAGCATCTTATTATATATATTAATAAATACAAAGAAGTAAATTTGTATCTCAAGAGTGAATTGTAGACACACTCGGTTATGATTTTGAATTATTCACATATCATCGCCATAATAAAACGTTTTCCAATGTGCTTGTTTTTATAATGTGTGAGTTGATCTTCTGTAATAAATATTTTTTTTCATTCTAATCATTATTGAAAAACATATAATTTGAAGAGTGATTCGTTTTAATCAATAATTACTGTCATATCAATGACCAACGTAGGAGTATATAAAAAAAGTACTTTTCATAGTGCATGTTAATCATTAAAAAATTCTAGTTTTCCACTATAATCAGTGGTGTAGTGGGGCCAGGTCGGCGACCTGGCACCTGAAAATGAGCCAGGGAGCTGCCCTGCCACCTTTTGACTTATAACTTAATTTTCAAATACATACATACATATATTCAAAATACTGTTGATAAAATTTAAAAGCTTTACATCAAAATTGATCTAAACGACGGATTATACAAAAAAAAAAAATGTACACCCATAACGTCAAGAAATATCACCCCCTTTTCTAGGATCTAAGCGTTGATCAGTTTTTTTTTTATTGTTTTAATTGTTAAAAGTTGTGGCTTTTTAACTTCGGACGAACATAAAAAAAAACAAAACAAATAGGGAAGAAATCAATGACCGACCTGGTACCTATTTATGTACTACTAAATCACTGACTATAATCATAGGTGACAGATCGAAATACAGAATAAATAATTTATTTTGGAAGCATGAACCGTGGATATTTCCAGTTCTGACTGTTAATTACTACTGTATCAATGCAATGAAATCATATTAATAAATACACCTCCTGATAAAACGCCCATCTGCATCACTGGCAGCGCCTAACCACAATATAAGTTCCAGACGATACATTTAACCCAAGCCTTGTGCATGAATTCTCGGCATACCGTTCAATTAAACTAAATGACCACAGAGGACCCTTACGGCTCATAAGTACGGCTCTGTAATAATTATAATTGATGAAATCGCACACTTGACTTTCGATGAACATGAGATTTTATTGCAAACGTGCAACTTAACCTTTTCTATGCCAATTACGAGAAATCACATCCTGCTTGGCCGTGCGCGTAAGGGCTGTAAATATTCGATACAGACTTCAAGGCTAAAGTATTCGTGTAATATTGATGATGTGTAGGCAGACATGTCGACATCAGTTTCAATCTTCTAACCTTAGTTTTAAATCAAACTATGTTCTATAAACAAATGGCGATAAATTTTCAATGAGATTTTATTGTAACCACCATCGCTAGAACAGGGATGCTTCGGTATAATAGTATAAAAGGCGTTGCTTTCATTATAACATGATAGAGTAAGTAAGTACTACAACAGAATATGTCATTAACAGGGCTTTGGAGTCGGGTAAAAAGATAACGACTCCGGTTTGAAATTGAAGACTAACTCCAACTTGAACTCCGAATTGATTTTTTCCAATAATTTACGTTGCACCTACGAATCTCCATACCATTAGGTCATTCTAGTACAATTCACCAATCAATACGATCAATAGACTAATAATTTTTCAATACCCTTAAAATATTTTTCTCCAATTTTTACGACACCGTCTCCAGGAAAAAAAAACACCTGACTAAAGAGCCCTGGTAATTAATGGCTTTCGTGATTAATTGTCAAGACCTGTACCCTAGCGATCAGATGGTTAAGATAAAAGTCCCAGCAAAGATGATATCAAATATATGTAGATGTTCTCAATCGAATAGTTAAGATCTTAGGTTTGAGTGTTTTTGGTGTATTTTATTCTTGGTGTCACTTAATTTGAAAATATTTAGCCCTTTATTATTATAAGCAGTAATATGGTACATTTTTTTAAAAGGTCTTGCTTAAAAGTGTAGTGAATCTTTTGTTTGTTATTATAATATTTTCAAAAATCATTCTTTACTAAAAACATACAAGTAACGTTTTACTTTTACAATTTCTAAGCTAATCCATGTCAAAGTTGTTATTTTTGTGATAAATGAAGTTTTAATTGTTTGCGGTGTGACGTGAACAACAGTTTAAAATATCTGCGGCAAAGAAAAAGTTAACGAAGCATAATTTAAAGAAAATTTTAATTATGAATTATTCCCATGGAAATTTTACAGCATTCTTGCGTGTTGACATTTCATTTATAATGTGAATGAAGTATCTTTTTTTATATTTCAAAATCAACGCGAAATAAACATGAGACGTAATAAATTGTTTAAAAATATAGATAGGATTAACAGAGCCATGTTTTTAGGTCTATACTACATATTAACATGCGAAAATTTAACTTTAGACTCGACTCCGGGGTCACAAAACCGTCAAATAAATTGTTACAGCTATTTCATTTTTAAATCGATTTGGCATTTGATAGAAATCCAATAAAACATAATATTTTATTTATTTCTACAAGACGTATTATAATCATGCAAATATCAAACTGTAGATTCAAACATGAGGTCACTAAGCCCATGAATAAGCTGTTAAGGCTAGTCATTTAAAAATTGAATAGAAATAAAAATACATCATAATTATACATTATAAGTTTTTCTACGAAAACTACGTTTTACTAGTCGCTTGCTTAACCTCTCTTCTTCGGAGAGAGTCAGGATGGGAGAATGGGACTTTGACAATATTAGGATCGCATCGATGCCTTTGAACACAACACCATAAATCAATTTAAGTGTCAGTACTGGCATACGAACCCGTGGATAACGCAAACGAAGAGAGAGACGATGACCATTTAGCTACAAGCTCATATTATGTTAATAAATTAGTAAAAACACAATATTCCTTTGTACTTCATTCCACTTCATTTAATATGCCAGTACCGGTTTCGCTCATTACGAGCATCTTCAACTGATAAGAAATATAATTTAACCATGCTATTTATACAAAAATGAACAGTTATTAACAACAATTGGCATTGAAAAGAAATTACCAATTACATTAAAAGTGATTCTAAAATAACACAAAATTAAAATGTTTAACACATCTAACATATAATTAAAAAGTCATCTCAGATTTATAAATTTAGAATGGCGATTGAAAGTAATTACAAACTAAATAAAGTGGAATGAAGTACAAAGGAATATTGTGTTTTTACTAATATAATGCCTTTCCACCAAGTATTGACAGTGAACACCCTAAAATATGTTATTAAAATTGGCGATCTCTTTCCGTGTGCTACGAGTGGGACTGGGCAAATCTTTTGGCTTTCGGGTCACATCAGGGATGAAGGAATAACCGTGGGCCACATTAAAAAATCGCAAAATTAAATAGGTTTTTAATTAAGAAGGGAAATGGCATACTTACGGTTGGTGTCACCCGGTGCGGTTAACCCTTTGACAACCTCCACACATTTTGAAAGTAAAAAAATGTATTATGCAAAATGAAATAATTTCCCATTATCAGAGTCAAAACATATAAATTGTTTTTAAAAATCTTAGAAGATACCCCACGGGCCGGATGGATTGTTATCGCAAGCCGCCATTTTCTCAGCCTGGTTTAGAGCGATTGGGCAATAGAGTGTTTATATAAATTTCTATATCCACCATCCCTTCGTATAATGGTTTTTCGAAGCGTTTTCAACGTGTTGTACAGGGATGGGCTGCGCGAGCCCCTTATTAAATTAAGACAACATAATATTCTCAGATCTAATTAGTACATAACTGCAATTTCTGACTTACATATTATCTACGACAGCTTCAGTATACACAGTAGTACATTTTCGCCACTTACATTGATTAATTTACGGTAAATTTCATAATGTAACATATTGCAAGTGTATTAAGTAACAATTTATTGCTTATTTAAGTATTGCATATAATTACATAGGAGTGATAAAAAAAACGCTCTTTCCCCACAACACCGACAATTGCGTTGTGATTGAGCGAGCCTCTTGCTAACGCATTGGCAGCCCACCTCTGGTATTGTACGAAGGTAAGATGTTTGGATGGAAACTATTTTAAATACCCAAATAAAATGACATCAATACTTCAAAACAAAAATTATATTGAAAAAATTTAAGATTTTTTTCAATATTCTCATCCATTGTTTAAATATATGTGTTAGTAGACTAAGGCCACCCTAGATGGGAGGAATCCAACTGTCTGGTCTGTCCATTAAAGGACGTCAACGTTTGTCTCCCAGTATGAAGACGAAGAGCTTAAAGCTCGGCTCTTGGACCAGGATTCTTGAGATTCCGATCAATTACTGCAGGGACACGTTGCACGAAACGACATTCCGTCATACCACAGCGTATTCACTTTCAGAAGCATGACCTTATATTTTACTTAACAACTTTGGCAACAAGCTTCTGACGCTAAATACTAGTAACATATATATGATAGCAAAAAAGTGTTTAATCTGCCATCATTATCTGTAGTAATGTTTCCCATAACTGACTTCACTAAATCCGTGAAATAACAAGGCTGAAGTTAATGATTCCAATACCAATATGTATTTATTTATTTTATCCGTGTCAGATCCCAATATGAAGCATATGCAGTGGCGGATTAAGCACAAGAGAGGCCCCAGGCGCAATAAATTTTAGAGGCCCTGTTTTTTAGATAACATAAGGACGTCAAAAAACTTCATGTAAAATATATAAAAATCTGAACAAAATTTATATGGGTAATATAATTTAAACTATTTTTGAGGCCCCTAAGATTCAGAGGCCCCAAGCGAGCGCCTCATGCGCTTATAGGATAATCCGCCACTGAGCATATGGCCTCCTAATGTATCTCAACAGAAGTTGTTTTCAAAGTGAGAAGGGAAAGAAGGATAAGGCTAGAACAGGACTAGTGGTTGACTAATCGCTATTGCTACACCCAGTTATTAAAGGATCAGAGGGATGGGAGGAGAGGAAATGGTGTGAATTGACATCACAAACTTCGATCACAACTTTGAATTGAATTAATCTTAAATTCACTGTGATCTTACCGGGAATCGAACCTAGACCTGCGTGATCGGTAGAGCAAGCTCCTACCAATAGGGCTACAGCAGGCGACCATTACAATATACCGAAGCAAAAATACAAGAATTTTACTTAAATATTTTTCCAGTATTAACGGTATTGAAAATGTAAATTACTTGCATCTTTATAAAAGAATATTTTCCAAGCATTGGATCTGACAGGAATTTATTTGTATTTTATTACAATCATTAGTGCACTTGGACGCCTAAAGGTGCCGAAAGGCAAAACCAGGGTCGTTAGTGACAAAACTTGTGTGAACGTACATAATTTGAACGGTTCAAATTTCTTTTGGTTGTAACTAGGGCTTCCAAACCGGTTTAAACCGAAACCGGTTAACCGGTTTTTCGCGTGTTTTGAAAAAACCCGAAAACCGGTTTATTTCTCTCGGTTAACCGGATTCTATCAAAAATACTCTTTTTTTATTTTTCATTGTTTTTTACAAAAAGAAAAATATTTTATAATGAATTTACTGCGTTATATAGGACATAACAATTCACAAAATACAACAAACATGTACATATACATATATATATATTGTAAAATAATCTACTTCTGTCTCAAAGTTGTCCATGTTGTGAACAGAAATGACTCTTTCAAATAATTTGACATTTTTGGACAAGTGAATATTTTGGTATTCTAATCTATTTTTGTTTAAACATTGGATTTCTTGTCTTATCCAGTTGGTATTTTTTAAAAATTGAATGCATTTAAACATCAGTATTTTGTTGAGTTTTATAATCAAGCTCTATTTTTTTTATTTGATGTATATTTTTTTATCATTAAATATTTTTTCGTGTTTTTTTATTGAAATTGTAGTATTAGCTGTTATGCCAAATATTGAAAAATTTCTACGATTTTTTTTTGCATACCTACTTAATCAAAATACATGATATTTCGGTTTAAACCGGTTACCCGGCTTATTTGTCAGAAAAAAACCGAAAACCGGTTTGTATTTAAGTCCGGTTAATTGGAAGCCCTAGTTGTAACACACCCCGTCCCACGAATTTAAAGAGAAAAACAAAATAATATTTAATGATCTCTTCGTATTCTGATAGTCGTCGTAATTCTAGTTCATTGGTGACTGTAATGTAATCTAATCAAACATGTTTTACACGAATATATTAAGTACTAGTCATATAAGTCATCAAAAAGATTAGATAAATTTTAAAGGTGTTATATTTAATGTTTTGTCAAACTGAATTATGTACTGATAAAAAACAATATTGTGTGATAATTTATCAAAATCGAAATTTTGTTAACTCAATTTGCCCATTGTGTACCTGGACCTGACATGATTTTTGTCTTTGTAAATATGAGGATACTGCTTTCGAATTAGGCTTAATATTTGTAGGATTTCTTATTAAGCCGCAAAATCAGAAACAAATTTTCATTAGTAAGTATATTTCTTAAAAATCGATGATCCACTTATGGTTATAGAAAAAATTAAGAGAAAATGATTTTTCCAATATGGGAGTTAAAAATTATGATATAACTGTTGAACACGATTCATTATTTTTTTGATGGATTTTAAAAAAAAACTGTATATGGAAAAAAACATATTTTTAATTGTCGAGAAAACCAGGATTTCGTGTAAATATTTTACGTGGGTATTTAAAATAAATCTCGCCATTTTGTTGCAACTTTTCAAAATCGGAACGCCCGATGTCCATTCAACCAAATATATAAGCTACATGTCGAACAACATTTTTTTTCGTTTCAAAGCAGTCTATATTTGGCTCTCCCAGCTTAAAAGGGCTTATCGGAAATGCGGCGCGCCCATATACATGTTTATACCGCGTGCAGTTTAACCGCTCTCAGAGTCTGGCCGATGTTTACTTTGGTGCAGTTTACGATGTGACGAGATAAACCGAAAAACTACAAACTAAGCCAAAATTGACGCCCACGAAATTACTTTTGGAGTTCGTACTGAATAAACACGGTTTTATGCATTCGATTTAGGACCGGTGGATAAACAAAAAATCCGGATGTAGGTTCGGCATGTTCGACAAACAGCGATAAATGTCGTAATCCAAATACTTTAATTAGTGGGTTACGATAAATATATTACTATTTGTCTAGCAATATACTAGTTAAGTTCCACTCGGCAAAGGAGCTAATACATCTTGAATTCGGACAATATTAGATGTAAAATAGGTTAACTTTATTGTCAATCTGTCACATATTTATTTACGTCAAGTTAATTCATAATTTTATTATAGATGGCGCAACGATAGAATAGAATAAAACATATTTGAACCAGAGCCGGTTTTCACTTGCATTTGGTTCATATAGTAATCTATATATTTATAGTCGATAATGTCCGTCTGTCTGTCTGTCGGTCCCCGATTTTTTCTGACTACTTAAAAATGCAACAAAAAACCCCCTCCGTTGAGGTCAACGGGCTTACAGCTAGTTCTATTTAATAATCATTTTTTGTTTGTTAACTATTAACTCTTCTTGGCAGCAATGCATTTTAAAATTAATAAATTCCACACTTTTTGACACTGTCAAGACCGGTTTCGCTCATCACGAGCATTATCAACTGATATTTTTTTATATACAGTACAAAAAATGGATTGTTTTCGCTTTTATTTCAAAAATATGCAACTACATTTGAAACTACATTAAAAAACGGGAAAACATGTAAACCTGACTAACTAGTATAGTAACCGTTCCCAATGTGGAGCATATGGACTCCTAATAGAGTTATCAATAGAGTTATCTCAACAGAATAGTTTATACGAAAACTGCTGGTCTCAACCTCCATTAGAGAGTAGGGAAAGAACGATAGAGCTAGTACAGGACTAGTGGTTAGCTGATCGCTCTTGATATGCCTCGTTTTTTCGGATTTTATCGGTGGAAGTGGGAAATCAAGACATCACATAAATTCATGTCTTCGAACAGAAATCCATAAATTGGTTGAAAATTCAATCTTAAGAAAAAATGCAATATTCCTTTGTACTTAATGTCCACTTTATTTATCAAGATCAAGACTGGTTTCGCTCATGGCGAGTGAAAATTAAGTACAAAGAAATATTTTGTCCTTTTTCTTAATTAATTAATATAATGCCTTTCCACCAACACTCTAAAAGTGAAAAATCAATCTATAAGAAATTATCCGTACTGGAATTCGAACCGAAATTCGAAGTTAACCAGGTTGACACTCTAAATAGCCAGCCGGTTACTTCGGAGTGTTAAATATTCGATATTTGAATATCTAGAATCCCCAGACAGGATGCATAAAAATAAATGTGTAATTATGTAAGCAAAAAAGAATGTTGCAACACGGGCGAGCCCATACTAATTAAAAGCAGCAGTTCGCAGTCAGGTAGGTGCCAGGTCACACAGCTGATCGCATCTTCGCGTCATCATCAACAAATAAACACGGCCGCAAAGGTCGATCCGCGTAATCCACGCTCCACCTGGCAATATGGAAGCGGTCAGGCGGACGGCTGGTAGGCGAGATGGCACACCTGGTCATGGAACAACTCTTCCCAAACTTCGATTTAAGGTGCCGTCGATATTGTCAGTTGTGAATTAAGTCGTAAATATACGCCCAGAGCAGTGCATCGGTATTGATTGAACTTGATCAATTCTGTGTGTAATTTTAACCACTTGAATACCAAGCGGACACAGGCGTCCGAAACATACGCAAGCGAACACGAATGTTCAAGACATTTAAAAATCAAATACTTGGTATTCTAATAGAATATAAGCAATATTTTTATAAATATGTGTGGTGCTATCTATACTGAGTCAATATAGGTTTTTAAAATATCGAATTCGAGTGTATATTAGGCAAAATTATTTTTCTCAAAAACACGCAGTATCTCTGGGACATATTAATGATTTATTTGCGCGGTATTCAAACGGTTGTAATAATATTTAAGAACTTATGTATCTATACTTTTTAACGTCATGTCGAATATATTCGGGATTCGTATAACACGGTTGATGAATTATTTTATATTTTTGTAAACCGGTTTAAGACAAAAATATTACATGTATAATTTAAACATTCCAATATTTTTTAATGGAAACCGATCATATGATGAAAATATAATCAAATTCAAGAGAGCTATGATAAGGACTGTGTAATATAATATAAAAATTTACACGCTTAAAGTAGTCAATTGCTAATTATAAAGTATTTAAAGGTTAAATTAAAAAATATTGAAGTGTCTTCTGGTATTGGAAAAACACAACCGATCCTAAAACGAAGTCAAATAAAGTACGATTCTAAGTAAAAGTAATCAATAATCTTTATTGGATTCTTCGTGAGTTTTTTGTTTTCCCACTGTGCCAGTTTCCTTCACATCCCGTGTTCAGGTTCTAATGACGTGAGTTGAAAGGCTGATAGAAATGTCACAGAAACTAATGTTTTTAATTATAAATCAATCAATGAGTTTATAAAATCAATGTAGGAAAATATTTTTAAAAATCTATGGACAATTAATAATAGACACTTTTTTTAATCCATGTCAGCTCCAAATGTGGAGCATATAACCTCTTATGAAGGAATCTCAACAGATTTTTTAAATACGATAACTGTTTGTTAGTCAGTAACTCAAGCTCTCTTTTTCAAAAAGCGTAGTAGGGATAAAATGATAACGATATAACAGGACTTGTTTTTTACTTAGCTCTCTCGCTACGCCCAGTTATTAATGAATCGGAAAGGTGGGAAGGATTTTAGACGACCATGCCATCGAACAGAAGTCGATTGAAAAATTCTGTTCGTATTGGGACTCAAGCCCGTGAGATCCGGCACGAAGGCCAACAACGCTTACCCGACACTATTAACTTTTCCGGTTCTAAGCTCAAGAATTGCGACCCCAATACCCACATCACAATGTTTATAATTAAGGTTTTCTTATATCATAGTTTTTTGGACCTTTTGTAGTTTATATAAATACGCGATAACGCGATAACACGATAAGAGCCCGCGATAAGCGATCGTTCGTAAGATAGCTGGGCTAAGCTCGTCAGTTGCAATTTCATATGTGTGCTGGGATGACGTCTTTTTTACGCGCAACTTAAAATATGATTATTTATTAAAAAACCACGGATTTTTATAAAAAAAAATGTATGAGGAATGATGCAGAGAGATATTTTAAAGCCCTTACTGGGGTTCCTAAACGACCCCCATCGGATGAGAAGTATTTTTCTAGTCTCCGAGCCGCGAGAGTTAAACACTTAATCATAAATAAGATATTCCCAGCTGAATCGTTTTCTGTCACTCTCAAAAGTTGCTTTTCAGCACATACAAAATTCTAGTTTCAACGGCGATATGTTTCATTTAGATAGTGGTTGTGGCAGGCAAAAATCTATAGTGTAGTTTAAGAACCACATAAGGCCAACGGATGCATTCCATTTTTTGGATGAATGCACTTTGATCGTCGAGTTGTTTAAATAAGTTTTTCAATCAAATACGGAAAACTTGGCAGTGAATTTGATATCACATTCCAGCTTTTGATTCTCAGGCATTATCGCACAATTTATCTGATACATCTGTGAATGCACTTTTAGCTTTATCGAGCTGGCAAACGATGTACATATATAATGTTCTTACTATTACAAATAAACCATTAACATTCACAGAATTAAGATTCCCATGGTAAAGCTAGCTAAAATAGTTTCGAATAAATAAACCATGCATGATCAGGGCCGGCGCTACCATACAGGCGAAATAGGCAATCGCCTAGGGCGCAAATCATTAAGGGGCGCATAAATTGAGTAATCAAATTATTTTTATATTATAATAAGAAATAATAGTTTATACTTGTATCTGTTCGTTATAATTATGTATCGTATTATATATACTTCGAAAAAGGTAGGTTGAGCGACTGACTAACAAACAGGTTTCGTAAAATACTTATTTTGAGATACTTCCATTAGGAGGCCATATGATTCACATTGAGAGCGGACATGCATGTAAAAAAAATATTCCACAGTTTGTTAAAAAGGGGGCGCGCCAATAACCGTTGCCTAGGGCGCCAAATAACTTCGCGTCGGTACTGTGCAAGATGTTATGAGGGACATTTTGAAAACCAGAGCTTGCCGTAATTAAGCTTTTAGACCAGTGGTGGGTAAATCTTTTAACTGTCGGGTCACATTAGGGATTTAAGTTTGGCAAATTTACATCGATCCGAAAGTATTTTTAAACATTTTTTGGCACAATATTTATCTGACTTATCCGAGTCCCATTTCATTCGGATATCATTATATGAAATATAAAATTAAGAAGAATTTAATAAGGTGATGCCACTTTATATCCTAGGAATAAATTACCCAATCCACATTCTTAAAAGATTACAAATATTTAAAAAAAAGTTTTACTTTCAAATTCTAAAAATTGTTTCTTCGGAGAACGCATAGAGGTCAAACGATGACAATGATTTTTGTGCTATTTTTATTATCGCCTTACCACAAAAAGGAAACATGCGGTATAGACAAAAACAAAAGGATCTTCGATTCTTTACCCACACCAAAGGATTTAATTTTGACTAAGGATTACAATACTGGAAAAAAATATCAATACCGTTATTACATTTTTTTTTTAAATATTTATTTGAATCCACTTTTCTTATAATATTTAAAATTGATTCTTGTTTCATTGTTTTCACTCTCATTGCTTCAATTTTTTGACGATATTTTTGCTCGGTACGCCCAAGAAGTAGCTCGTTATAAAAGTGAATATATGTATGGAGGAAACCATAAACTAAAATGTCAACGAACGTTTCCTCATTACATCCGAGATCTCGCTATTTCCTTGATCGTAATAACCGACTTCGTATTTCAAAACCGTTATTTCGGTCTGGGATCCCGCGAACTATCTCGGTTTGGGTAATACCGGTATTTCAATCCCTAATGGGGATGTTCCAAGTCCTACTAATTTTTGTTAAAGCTAATTCATATTTTTTTATCAGTTGAAAATGCTCGCTATGAAATTAACTGGTGCTGATCATTTAAAAAACAAAATAGTTAAACCCCTTTCCGCCATTAATTAACCCTTCCCTTACTATGCAAAAAAAATCCCAAGCTCCTGAGCTGTGTATCCGTTACACATCTGGAAACGAGAGTGAATCATGACAAGTATATGACACTACTAAAGCAGTACTACATATAATTGTCATGATTCACTCCTGTTTTCCTGATGTGTAACGGATACACAGCTCAGGAGCTTGGGATTTTTTTGCATAGTAAGAGAAGGGTTAACAGTGAACACCTTAAAAGTGGTTTATTAATCATCACATGTGTTCATTTCAGCAATGTTTGGTATATTTTTAACAGTTATATCATTCTGCAATGTGAAATGGTTTAATGACACAATTAAAAGTACGATACAAAGTAAGTCTGTTTAATTATGTGTCACACAACACACAGTGAAAGAAACATTTTGCCTGGTGCAGAATCAGAAGGTAATATCGACGGCCCAGTTCCATAGAGCTGCAACTAGATATTGGTAGTTTTGAGACATGGCTGACCAAAGTTTTGACACATCTATACTGAACTGTAAGAAATGATAATTATTGTTTGTTTAATCTTTTTAGTAAATCATTTAGTCACTATCTTAATTCAAATCATGTTTGCTAAACCGTTGGTAAAACCTTAAAATAATATTTCGAGTTTTTTTTATATGAAACGTAAAGAAGATTGTTTATGTGTATTTATTTCAGTTTGCAAACATCTGACTGCCAAGATCAGTGGAGGGGAACCTGTGGCCTCTTGGCTACTCTCATGCGGCCTTTTCACTTTGAGTAAAAAATTATACGCATGCGTTTGTAATCAACCCATTATATATTCGACAGTCGAAAAAAGAGGGAAGGGGGTGTCAACGTTTTTTTTATTGCGGCCTTATATCGAATCAGATAAATGAATGTGGCCTTTAGAAATGAAAAGTTTCCCCACCCCTGGCCTGGATAAAACCATTATTTTTTCAGTTGTACTTTTGTGGATCTATAGGAGAGATGTATTCGAATATAATGAAACATCAAATTGTTAACTTATCGTTCTATGCAACTGGACCATCGATATGTATGCAATAGAAAATATAGAAAATGTTAACACATAGAAACAGAAAGAATACGAAAGATGAATGCCGTCGGTGAGAGATCATGTCCCGTGAAACATTCGATGATTCGATAGGTGACATCACGAAATAGAATTGAAAAAAGTTTATGTCGCTTTATCCAAAATTATCGAAATTTACACATTTGTAGATTCGCACTCGATCAAATAATGAAAGTCAATGCAGAATATGACGATGATATCACTCGATGACCAAATCAAAAACACTATTAATTCGATCGTTTTTATTTGGCGGTTGTTTAAATTTGGCCGTGTTTTAATTGATTAAAATTGGCGTGCATAAATAATATTTTAATTAAGTGACCAAAGAAGTCTTGAATATCTCTACATATTTTAGTTATTTTTTCTGTCAAAAAGAATCAGGTTGCTGGTCATCTAATTAGATACATTATCTCCCACATAGTTTAGACAAACGATTCTTAAGTGGAAAATATGTTCTCGCACTCCTTTTAAAATTAAATACGGTTTTATTTAGGAAATTATATTTAACTTTTAGGGTGTTCACTGTCAATACTTGGTGGAAAGGCATTATATTAGTAAAAACACAATATTCCTTTGTACTTCATTCCACTTTATTTAATATGTCAGGACCGGTTTCGCTCAGTACGAGCATCATCAACTGATAAGAAATATAATTTAACAATGCTATTTATACAAAAATGAACAGTTATATAGAAGCGGGGAAAAACAGGAAACTATCATTAAGCCTATTCACTTTACTAATGTAGCATTTTATCACTTAGTCAAAAATTTCCCAAATTTTAATTATGTTTGTAATTACTTTCAATCCCCATTCTAAATTTATTAATCTGAGATGACTTTTTAATTATATGTTAGATGTGTTACACATTTTAATTTTGTGTTATTTTAGAATCACTTTTGATGTAATTGGTAATTTCTTTTCAATGCCAATTGTTGTTTATAACTGTTCATTTTTGTATAAATAGCATTGATAAATTATATTTCTTATCAGTTGACGATGCTCGTAATGAGCGAAACCGGTCCTGACATATTAAATAAAGTGGAATGAGGTACAAAGGAATATTGTGTTTTTACTAATGAAAATTATATTTATTGAAAAATACACTTTTTAATAACTTGGTTGTTTTTAGTTATTTTAATATATATACATAATTTTAAAATATGTCAAAATAAAAACTTCTTCCGCTCTCCCTAAATTGCTATATTGCACCCCAGGATAAGAACCACTGATTTAGAAGATATCATGAAACTGATATAGCTATCAAATATATCGTGTTATTCTTGTAGAGCGAAATACTTTCATTTTTTTTTACTAAATTATAATGGAGTTCTTACAAATCAATTTCTTCCGCTCGTCTTCACTCAAGAAGTGAAAATTACTGTTTGCCTTGATCTTTAATGTGACAAATAGTAAGAAATTTGGTTTAATGGTGTAAATTAAATAAACTTCAAATGGTTTTATTATTGGTTGATCTAACAAATAATATAATGTAACACTATCTAAGAAAGTTAAGCCACTAGTTTTTTTTGTTGATTGCAGTGATGTGGAGAGAATTTTGAAGTCGAAAAGTCGCGTTTAAGAAATATATTAGCATTATTCTTTGGTTCCCGGTAAATTGCTCGAATAACAAGATAATCAATTTGTTTCCGTTTGTTCTGTCCGTTTGTTCTGTCTTAGCTCTAGTCTTCTATGTGTTCTGGAAATATATAGAAACAGTTTGAGTAACTAATTAATAAGCAGTTCTCGTAGAAACACTTCTGTTGAGATAAACTCCATTAAAAGATCATATGTTCCGCATTTGGAGCGAACACTGTTAAAGTAAATACTTACAAACATTATTTTTATATTTCACTCTAAACAAGTGTCGCACAAGATAAAAATGAAATTTGTAGAAAAAGTTGTGAAAAATCGTTTAAATAACCAAGCAATTCGAATAATTTGTAATTCGAGCAATTTACCAGCTCCCTTATTCTTTAATTAATAAAAACAATGAAATGAGAATTATGGATTCTGGAATAGCCAATTTGAATAACGATGCCTTATAAAAACAGACCTAGTATGTCAAAATTATGTTTGCATAAAATTCAATCTAGTACAATTATAGTTATAGTTAATTTTAAAGATTACTTCATATAACTTAAATAAGGACTGAATGCAAACGAGATGTAAAAACAACAACAAAAGAAATATGATAACCAAAATTCAATTTAAATAATATTTATCTGTTCTATATACAAGTAAAAGTAGTTTCATATTTCAGCCGTTCAAATATTTTATTTTGATTTTGGAATCAAGCCGTCAAAAAAATATTCTAATAATTGCATCAATAAGGTAGAGTGGCCAAAGATTGTTTGATTATTATGAGCATCAAAGACTTACTAAAAACAGTCGTTAAATTAACATATGGCAGACAGCGTTGAAAGGTCAACGAAAAAGTATACATCATTTGAAATAGACAATAAAAAATACGCGCGGATCATTTGGCGAAATCGCACATGCGCGTCAGAGGACCGGAAGCCGCGCCATTTCGGGATCGCTTTCCGCTTCCAGATGCGCCCGTGTTGCCAAACTCGGTTCGACAATGCTGCGCGTACGTGTCGGGAAAATAAGGCTAATGCATGACAACACCGATTAATCAGAGGCGCTTGCTTTTTTATTATTAAATTGTGTTACGTGCAGTTTTCAAGGACATGGCTCCATTTTGCTAAATCAGGTTGATATGCAAAGCAGGTTCCGCCATTTTGATAGGTCGTCTATTTAGGTTACAGGTGCATAATGACGCCGTCAACGGTAAAGCGGGATAGAAATAGAATGCTTATTACAGAGTTTTACATACATATTAATATGGATCGTGTCGTGGAATATAAATGGAGCTAAGCCTAGCAAGTCCTTCTTTGAAATTTTCGTCTAAAAAGTATGGAAGAAACATAGAGAAGACGCGTTTATATTAAGATATTAACTAAAACAAGTTGTTTATGATTATTCGTCATACAGATAAAAAAAATAACATCAGGCTAAGCAACACTTAGCTTTCTATTAAAACGGTTTTTCGAATGTCAATACTGTTTTAGAAAAAATGGATAATTCAATTAAAATAGTGAGAAAAGGAGATTTTTTTAAATAATAATACACAACAAGAAATTATTTGGAGTTACTTTTCCGAAAATATGATTTAATAAAACACAAAGCGTCCAATGATCGTTTTGTCACAAAATTTATTGATATCGAAAATACCCTTTCGCTGGATAATGATGCGGGGCATATGGTCTTTAAGCCATCAAATAAAAGATCCATTTTTTTCTGTCGTTTTGTTTATAGACTCGTAGTTATGGCGCTATTTAAAACTCTGCTTATGGGCGACACACAGCCTAGAAACATCACTGTAAGGGATGAAAACATCACACACCTTTTATTCATAAATTGATTTAAAAACCAATGTGTGAAATTGTTTATTTGTGTATTCGAACACTTGACATTACAACCGACAAGGATGTATGAATTACGGCTTATCCGCTGGACTACGGATCTGACGTAAGATAAACTGATTAAATGTCAAAGTGTATCAGTATTGATTCGAGTGCTTGTTCCAGAAGTTGTGGGAAAGCACAGAAGGCTGAAATTATCCTTTCAGACAAACTGTTTTCAATGGCGAACGAACCCACTGAAATTGATTAATTATAGCTATACCTTACATCTTTGTTCGAGTGAAGATAAAGCATCGCTTAACTAAGTGCTTTAAATAGCTATCGCGGGTGTTTCATTACTCAGCGCGTTTGCTCTGCTGATTCACATCACATGTAACGAAATGCTTTCATTTAAATAAATAATTGCGGATGACACACTACACATGTTTCACCCTTTTCATTTGAATATGCGGGCAATTCTCGCGCAACATTACGTCGCAGCATCCATTGTTAAAATAGATCAGTATTTCTTAACCGTATAAGTGCGGGTTGTTGAAAAGAGAAGAAATATCTCGCGTACCGGGAACACATAATAACACTATCATTTTGAATGTTGGTATTTTATTTTGAACAACTTGTTTATTCTAGTAGGCCGTATAAAAAAAACAATTTATTCGAAGACTTCGGTGGAATTACAAGGGTATTAAAAAATGTCGTCCATGAGCATGTGAAATGATGTTATAAAAAATAATTAATGAACATGTCACGTTGTATTTAAAATCAGGGCTATGGAGTCGTAAAAAATGAGCGGCTTGAAAATTTTGACCAAAACTATTTAACTGACTAAATATGATCTGATGGAATACATTATATATAAGTGACAATGAAATTATTGAAAAAATTTCTCGGAGTAGGAGTCGTTTTTTTTTTTACACGACTTATAATACTTTTATTAGACTTTATAATAATAATTTTAAAGAGCTAAACAAAAAAAACACGAATCTAGCGACTTAACGATGTCTTCCCAGGAAGGAATTCCCTACTGATTATGAGCTCTTGATCTAGTCGACGTCGTGGCCACCCCTGCACTATCGCAACTCGCTGTTACAGTCACAGGGAATAATGTAAAGTTTTAGTTAACTTTTTTTATCGTAAAGCGTTTTCCCAACAAAAATCCGAATGTTTTTCGGTTAAGCCACGAAAGTAATAATAGCAATCGATAAGCATTATAGCAAACGCAATATCCGAGTGCATTTAAGAACTTTCGAAAATGTACAGAGGGTAGAAACCACTAAAAAATACAAGAGGGTTGAATCAAATTGTTTGCATATGGCAGCATTGTATAATAAAATGCAAATGGAGGAGGGTACATCTATGAACAGCTCAATAAAGAAAAGTGTACCCGGTAAAAAATATTTGAATACCGAATCCATTATTCAGCTCGAGGGAATTCATACAAACAGTGTTACTGGCCATATATCACCGCATTATTTAATGAAAGAGGAAGAAGAAATAGTAATAAGAAATGTCAGTGAAAATAAAACTATGTAAGATCAGACGAATCGATGAGTGCCAAACGGCTATTGAATATTTCAATAATGCGCACGTGTAAATTGTTAAAATTTAAATTTAGAATAAAAATTAATAATTTTAATTATGAATATGATAAAAATAATAATATTGTCGATCTTATCAGACAGCAGATTCATTTGAGATATTAATTGTAATGCCATAGCGACAAGGTTTAACTCACAAAATACGTATTTATTTATCTGGTAATAACCAGCTCACTAACACAATCTATTGCATTATTCGTACATAGCAACGTTTTAATTTGTCTAATACATATTATTATCAAACGAACGTAAGATACGTCGACGATATGTAAACAAAAATATACTTTTTTTTAAATTTCATCAACAACCCAAAGATTATACATAAACAGCAGCGGTGGGCTGCCAATATCTTAACAAGGGGCTCGGTAAATCTTATCCATTTATTTGTATCCATTTTCACTCCCAATGTGGAGCATATGGCTTCCTTATGAAGGTATCTCAACAAAAGTCTTTTTTCTAAGAGAACTGTTTGCTACTTAATCGCTCAACCATTATTTTCCAAAAAGAGTAGTAGAGATAGAATGATAAGGCTAAGACAGGACTAGTGATTAACTCAAACCCATGAGGTCTGGCACGAAAGCGCACAACGCTGAATGAAAAAATGAAAGGACTACTAAGTATTGTTTCATAATAAAATTTAACCATCTACAGAAACGAATGATTTTCTTATCTTAACAAGGGGCTCGCCGGCCGCGCTGAAATTTAACAAGAGGCTCGCGCGAGCCCCCCCGAGCCCCCTCCAGCCCACCCCTGATAAACAGTATGCACAAAAGTATTCTTTAAGTTGTCTGTTAATATTCCAGACAAAGGGAAAAAAGCGCATTTATATTTATAAACTCAGAGAAAAATCCATTACAGAGAACCTCCAGATTAAACGAGAGCATCCTATCAGTAATGTTCATATTCACTTTAAATATACATCTGTTAGAAACATTCATGAATTTATGATAACTGAATTTACATATGGCAAGCTGTCTTGTGGGAATATGGATACATTATCAAATATAAACAACACCACAAAAGAATAGTTGTGAGGGTCAATCGCTTACCGTTTAATCTTACTTGAAGTTTGGTTGCTATCACAGTCTTATAATCGAGTATATAGAATTAATTACCTGTAAAAAAAGAAACAAATCATTAACAATACAGACAATTATAAAAATCACACATAATTATAGTTCTATCTTAGTGTGGTACAAATCAGAGTTTGACAATTAACCAGTGACAAAAAATGGTGACAAGCGTTGATTGGTTTGATTCGAGAATCCATTTGAAAGCTTTTTAATTGTCATATTTATATGAAGCTGATTTCATTTCGAAATATTTATCACATAATAAAAAATGCTTAACAAAATTACGGTGCTATCTAGATGTTTTTAATTTGGTTGCAAATCATACGTATAATTGATCATGTATGAGTGTCTATTCTTAATCTTTTACCCCAATTAAATATGATAACATAAAACAATTATAGATTAGCTATTCGGCAGTGAGAAGACGCAGTAATGCGGTCGCTAGTTACCCATCTGACTGTTGTGTGTTTACTTTGTGTGTCCCACTAAGATAATGGATGTTTTAACATAACAAAAACCCTTATCTTATAATAACAACTGATTCTCAGTTATTTTTTGACTAACATGTGTGATACTTGGAAAAACAAATTCATCGCAATTGCATGATACATTTTTATCTCGACATTTTAAAGAGTGACTATTATTTAATTGCCAAAGACTTGCAGACAAATCGTTGTCATCCGTATTATCATTTTCTCTTTACGCTTAAGTCAGTGACTTCAAGAGTTATGATTTTGTTATATCGCTGCTCTTTGTTTAAACTTATATAGAACTTTGCTTTTTATAGAACAATGATTTTTAACTAATTTTTAAATTAAACTAACGTAATAAACAGTCATTTTTTAAAATCTTATTCCAAATTACAACATGTCAGATCAGAAGCACATTCTTTATTGTCTATGAACGTTCACATCTTGTTAACAAAATATAAGATATAGTCGTACTATTTCAAAACGATGGTGGGTTAGTAATTCTGGGTTTAGGGATAAAAAAAAAATACAGGCAGTGCTCTGGTATAGCGAACTCTAGTCTGCGGTAGAGTAATTGGTTTTTTTTTGTATATATATAACAAGATTACGTTATCTGATATCATAACATCCATCCGTCAGTCATCAGTGCCATCGCGAGAATTGAACAACATAAAATAAACAAAGCATCACTGACACGTTCTGTCACATTCGATGTAACGAGAGCACGGACTCTATTGAACCAGAATCAAAACCATAACAAAACATAATAATCTATCTGACAGCCGGCTGCTTGATCAAAAACAGACGCGTGCGTTGGATTGTTCGTAAGAGGGTCGTAATCTGAAGTATCTATCTACCTCGGAGAATTTGCTGATAAGTATATTTACTAATGGCTTTTACAAAATACTTTGGTGAAGGGATAAACACGGAGAAAATCCATGGAGGATTATAGAAAATATTATGATGCGAACGATACGAAGCGTCCATCATTCGAAAATGAAAATATTCCGGTATTATATTAATGTGCTTTATGAATCTGTCAGATAAACTGAGAGTCGATGTTATATAATCAAGTAAAAGACAAGTTAACAGAAGGGACTTTAAGTCGTTCAAATTTGGTACGTTCATGTGCCGATATTCAAGTTAACGATAAACAGAATTAATTTTAAAGATTTAGTGAGATGTGATTACTTTCATAATTGATTGAAATCATAAAAATCAAACAAAATTAATTCAGATTGCCATATATAGTTTAAAACTCCGTGATAATAAGTCTTATGCATAAATATATAAGATAAGACTATTTACGAAACGACAGTTCAATTTTATCCGCGCATTTGAATCCGTGATTAGAAATAACTTACAAACACAAATTATGTTTTTTGTGTTTTACTACATAATAGGT